>JAODAL010053000.1:0-25597 GCA_025379985.1 Phyllomedusa bahiana
GCAACATTATTTAGGGGGAATCAACATCGGGGCCCCAAAGCACGTCAAAAAGGAGTGGCCCTAAAAAAATGTAATTTTGCAAATTTTCTGAAATTGTGAGAAATTACTACAAATTTCTAAGCCCTCTAATGTCGTAAAAAAAAAAAGACTTTTAAAAAAAATGATGGCCAACCTATGTGGAATATGGTAGATGAAATTATAAACTATTTTGTGGTGAATAATTATCTGTCTTGCACGCAAAAAAATTTTTGCAACTTTCAAAATCGCTAATTTTTCCAAATTTTCAAAATTTTTATTTTTCAAAAAACAAACAAGGATTGTATGGAAAAAAAATTTCTTATAAATTAAAGCACAATGTTGTCACGAGAAAACAATCTCTGAATCACATGGATAGGTAAAATTTCCCCAAAAATTATTCCCACATAAATGGACACATGTCAGTTTTAAAAAAAAGGGGGCCCCGGGAGGAAGGGCCCAAAAAAGGCTGGGGGTCCTTAAGGGGTTAATAAAAAATTTGAGCTAAGAGCCTCCAATTTTCGGATATACTATAGATAGCAGAAATGCACTGCGAAATAATTCAAATATTCAGTGTTTATCAGTCTCTTGGCATCTGCAGAGTGCTGCTGGTCCATTTCTGTGCGCTTGCAAAACAATGGAGTTGCTGTGGGCTATAAAGATGTGTTTATATAAAGAAATTTAATTTTTTATTTTATAGGACACATCCTATGTATGAGAGCTCAAAAATGATGGTTAACATTTACCAACAAAACCCCACTACACAAAAACAAATATTTCATCTTTCCTCCAACCCCCTTTGGGCCCAATTGCTCTTTTGGGGTCCGGGCTACAGCTTAGAGTGCCCATTGGATAAGACAGCCCTAGGTACATATGCTGTATCGTACCAGTGCTGGGATATATTTGGGGACATGTATGAAAACTATCTAGGTCTAAGACTTCCTCTGATGCCTGTAGAAAACCAAATCAGAGCCCCCCTTTGTTTCATATAGGGCCTAAAAAAAAGAAAGGGGGAAATCTGATTGGTTGCAATGGGCAACAAAGAAAGTCTTGACCCAGACAGTTTTCATACCCTTTCTATTTTTTTTTTTAAATCATATCATTTATAGCTGTAATATCAATGTTTTGGTTGAAATAATAGATCCACTTTTGTTTTTCTGACATCTTTTCACTACATGGGGGTTTAAGGTTTCTAAACTTGGGCCCAGTATGAAAATGTCGGTCCTAAAACTTTCTTTGTTCCCATAGCAACCAATCGCGTTCCCCTTTCATTTGCTTTGTGCTCTGAAAAAAGGGGGGAGCCTGGGTTGGTTGCTAAAAGGGGAAAAAAAGAAATTTAGTTTTTCTAAGTCGCCCATTGTGTTTAATATATTCTGGGCAAGAGAATGTGTGATGGTGGACACTGTTTAGCTGGCACTGTTATTGTATGCTCTATATGGCTGGCACTTTAGGGCTGTATATGCTATTTAACCCCCCCGCACAGCCCCCCGGGCTTTTAAAACAGCGCAAAAAATGGGCAGCGTCGCCCGCCTTTTAACCCCCGTCAGCCCACTGCGGCCAAGATGGCAGGGGGCGTCCCTGAATAATTAAGTTTGGGCCCCCACCCGATCTTGAGGGTGTTCGGCACCGTGCGCATAGCGCAACGATCCGCCCCCCCGGACAGGGGCACGGGGACCTTGGAAGGTCCTGTCACTTCCATTCCTTTTCGCCCCATTCCCCGTCCGCAGAAGGAATGGGGAAACCGCCATCTTGGGTAACATTCTAATCTTGGCCAGGGCAATCTTTTAAACGTTTTGAAAATTTGCGCCACCTATTGGTCAAGCCCCAAAAGGTGGCCTCAATTTTTAAAGAAAAAAAAAAAAAAACAAAATTTTTTTACGTACAAAATAAAAAGTATTAAAAGTTAAATCACCCCCCTTTTCCCCTTTTTAACAAATAAAAACAAAAAATAAAAAAAAATTACCAAATTTTGGTATCGCCACGTCCAAAAAAGTCAAATCTAAAAAATAAAACGTAATTTACCCGCCTGAACCCGTAGAAAAAAAAAATTCCAAACGCCAAAAATTGTTTTTTTTTGTATTTATGTACAAAAAAAAGGGGAATAAAAGTATAAAAAAAGCGCATGCTTTCCAAACGTAGCGATAAAAAGACACTTCACCCAAAAAAATGCCCCCAAGCGTCCTAGGTTTAAACAAAAAAGTTTTTGGTCCACAAACTGACGGGGCGAAAATTTTTAAAAAATAGAAAAAGTTTGGGAAATTTTTTTTTCGGTACCAAAAAACATAAGGGAAAAAACCTTACTTTTGGCTTTTGCCGAGTTATAAAGCTGACATACAGATAATACAGTATTGACCAAAGATTGAACGCCGTTAAGCAAAGCCCCCCGGCAAACATGACGAAAATACGTTTTTTTTTCACAATTTTTAAGCACGGGTTTTTTTTTGCGGTTTTCCCTGTTTTTCTATATAATAGTGAAAAAAACCATTAAAAGTACATCTTGTCCCGCAAAATAAAAGCCCCATGTGTCTATGTAGGGGAAAAAAAAAAAAAAGTTATGGCTCTGGGAAGGCGGGGAGGGAAAAAAACATTCAAGAAAAAAAAAAAAAAGCGGGCCTTAAGGGGTTAACAATCTAAATGACAATGCAGTACAAATAGTTTTTGCATTTTCTCTGGATTTTCTTTCAAATGGTATTTATTCTGACACAACATGGCAACCCCAAAAAATGGCATCAATAAGAAGGTTGAAATTCCAAAAAGGAAAAGATAGTTGGAGAGGAGGGTAAATGTGTGTTGTTTTTTCCCCTTTAAGTTTGAAACAGCCATTCTATCCCCCAAAACCACAATAAAATGTTGCTCAATCTTTTTTCTGTAGATGACAGGGGGCCCCCTTTTTGATCTCCAGTCCTAAAGTGGTACTAAGATCTCTCAGCCAATTTGGGTATTTAACACTTGATTAGCCATAAAAGTCTCCGATGGATAAAATCTCTGTAAGATTTACTACAGCCTCTGGGAGAGGTAAAGTATGATAGTGTGGCCCTTAGACCAGAAAATGCTGTGCACCCATGCTCTGGACTAATACTTGTGCCATGGTTTTGGTTCAGTTTGGTGCAGTTTAGCAATGCTCTTTTTCTTTTTTCGCCATACTATTCAAAAACCTCTAGTGAGATGCAAACATTGTCTAAAACACGTAAATATGGCACAACTCATAAGCACTAGTTCTTTTGCTGAAAATTATGGCCTATTTAACTAAGTAAATCTCCCCCATTGTCTGAAAGTTTGAAGCATATGAAGCTCAAATTTGGAGTCATTATCATGTTGGAATACTGCCCTGCAGCCCAGTTTCTGAAGGGAGGGGATCCTGCTCTGCTTCAATATGTCACAGTACATATTGGTATTCATGGTTTTCTCAATGAACTGTAGCTCACCACAGCCGGCAGCACTCATGCAGCCCCAAATCATGACACTCCTACCACCATGCTTGGCTAAACTTCTCACCTGGTTGCCACCACACAAGCTTGATACATTCTGAACCAACTAAGTTTCTCTTGGTCTCATCAGAGCACATGACATTGTTCTAGTGATCCATGTACTTAGTCTGCTTGTCTTCAGCAAACTGTTTGCAGGCTTTCTGTGTATCATCTTTAGAAGAGTGTGTAGTGTGCGGCATATGGTCTGAGCAATGACAGGCTAACCGCCCAACAATGTTGGCAGCTCTCACACATCTATTTTGAAAAGACAATCCATGGATATGACTCTGAGCAGGTGCATTAAATTTTTTTGGTAACACCAAATTTAACACACCTGCTCCCCATTCACACCTGAGACCTTGTAACACTAATGAGTCATATTACACTGTGGAGAGAAAATGGCTACCTGGGCACAATTTGTCCATTTTCACTCAGAGGTGTACTCACTTTTGTTGCCAGCGGTTTAGACATTGATGGCTGTGCGTTGAGTTAATTAAGGGCACACCAAATCTACATTGTTATACAAGCTGTACACTGACTACTTTACATTGTATCAAAGTGTCATATCTTCAGTGTTGTCCCATGAAAACATATAATACAACAATTACAAATATGTGAGGGACGTACTCACTTTTGTGAGATACTGTATGTGCAGCCTATTGCACACCTTAAATACCCTCCAAGCTAGCTCACAACACCTGACTTTCTTCATGAGCTACCAACATTGAAAGTAGGTAGTGGTCATAAAAATAAAGTAGCAAATAGCACTATGGAAGAGCAAGCATGGGAATAAGGGACGGATCCATTTACATAGCCACCTACCTTAGAGATTGTAGGAGGGACAGACTGGCAGCGCGCATTGGCTTTTTGAATTTGAGGACCAGTGTGTGCTTGTAAGCAGGGGTGTAACTTTGGTTCAAAAAGTGGGGGATACCAATTTTCCCTCTCATCCCCTGTCTTCCTATCCCTAACCCTCCCTCCCTCCTTCACTCGCCTTCCTTTTCACTTCCCCTCCCTTCCCTTCTCTTCTCTCACCTTCTCTCCCTGCAGTGAAGTGGCCCTCTCTAACACAGCTAGGAGGTCTGAGGGAGTGCTGTGAGCTCCCGCAGCAGGTTCTGGCGGATTCCTTATGGCAAACACTTTTGGTGCAATCCGTAAGGTTATGAGTGGCTCTCTAATTACTGACGTTTAGAGCCGGACTGGGACTAAAAAGCATCACTGGCAATGAAACCGAACCAGCCCACCTATAATATCTCCCCCCTCTAGATGGAAATAAAAAATTTTGTGCAATGCAGCAAATTTCACTTAACCTCTCCCATCCCCCATCACTACTCCATTAAATTTGTTATACACACAACAGAGGAAAATAAAAGAACCCGATCTTACTGTACCCCTAGGAATCACTTATATTACATACTGTACTGTACCCCAAAATTTATTTTATTGCATACCATACACCAGAAATGACATCACTCACTGCATCCCAGAAATTAATTATATTCCACATGGTAACCACATAAATTACATTACTAACTGTACCTTAGAAATGAATTGCACATTGTACTCAAGAAATAATATAATTCACTATACTCCTAAAATGTATACCCTAGGAATGAATTACATCACTCACTGTACTCCAAAGATTACTTTACATCATACCCCAGAGATTACATTAAACACCATACAAGAGAGATAACATTACACACTGTACCCCAGAGATTACATTACACCATACACGAGAGATTACATTACACACTGTACCCCAGAGATTACATTACACTCTGCACCCCAGAGATTACTACATTACACACTGTACCCCAGAGATTATATTACACACCATAACCCAGAGATTACATTACGCACTGTACTCCAGAGATTAGTTTTCACACCGTACCCCAGATATTACTGCATTATTCACTGTACCCCAGAGATTACTACATTACACACTGTAAAACAGAGATTATATTACACCATAGCCCAGAGATTATTACATTACACACTGGACCCCAGAGACTACATTAGACAAGGTACTCCGGAAATTGGGTGTGTATATATACATATATTGAACACAGACACACTACACACTTAGGGTGGGTTCACATGACGGTTTTTCGGCACTGACAGTGTTGTTTGCTTGTTGGAAATTCGGCACTTGCAAACGCAGAATTTTGAAGAGCAAGCGACCCAGACTGCCTAAGGCAGATTTCTCACTCCTATCCTTTAGTGCTGTTAGTACATAAAACGCCTCGAAGAATTCTGTGTAGTCACTGACAGTATGCGTCGAAAATACTCAGTAAAATCAGTAACATCTAAACACGACACTATTTTTTGCACAGATAGAATGTAAATCAGTTTTCCTGCTGGATTGGATGCTGTATGCTGATGCTGATCCAGCACTGAATCCGCCTTAGAATCAGCATCATATCTTCTGCATGAATGTGCCCTTAAGATATGTTCACATGGTGTATAGTGGGGGCGTACTGTGCACTCTGCTATATGCTGGGTGTTTTAGAAATACACGCTGGCCAGTCCACACTTTTAAAATGCTGAGCAAAGGGTGCCCAGCCCCATATCCCTTTCATTCCCCGGCGCGTAATTCAGGGAAGAACATAGATGGCTAGACACATGGCTGCACAATATATACACATCTCACATATTCAGTACATACCCTACTCATATGCACACACAACGCCTGGCACCCTTGTCCCCTCCTTACCTGACTCCTGTAGGCTGGTGCAGTTGGCATTCGGCAAGCGCTTCTCTTCTTCTCTGATAAGGGCTGAGCATAGAGGAAGTGGTATACAATGGGAGGGAAAGAAACAAGGCCCCAGAGTGGGGTCGGACCGAGTGAGGCAGCATCTGACTGTGTGAAGTGCATCTCCTGCTGACTCCTGCTCTACCAAGCACGCTGCTCTCACACTGCACTGACACTTGAAGGCTCTACCTACTCTGTCCCCCCAATATGCACAGAAATACAAGGAGGCAAAGGTTAACTTCTTCCTCCTCTGTCTCTGCCTCCTCACTTACTGTATTCTCCTCCTTTCATATGGATAATTTTATTGAAGTGGCTAAAAAGTGGGGGGGACCATCCCCCACCCAGAAAAAAGTGGGGGGGACCAGTCCCCTCCGTACCCCCCTAAAGTTACACCTATGCTTGTAAGACAGGAGACATAATAGTGGACAGGTCCGGCCACATCTCATGACAAAAGGGTCAAAACTCCAGCAGTTCATTGTGGAATGTATTTCACTAGGTGTTGAGATAGAAATAGAGATACCAACACGCTCTGAACATTCAGCTCTTCGTTATCCAAGATATGCACTATAGTGTTAACATCTGACGACTGTGTAGGCCATGGAAGCAAGAAAAACTTCTTCAAACCAATTCTTTAAACCACTCTGTTACTAAACCTCCCTGTGCCGTAGTGTATTGTCCTGCTGCAAGTCTCCCTCTGCCATGAAGGGATGAACTTAGTCAACCACAATGCTTAGATAAACCCTACTGCCCAAACACCCACGCACAATTGTCAGAGTAACCTAGATGTGCCAAAAAAACATTCTCCCCACCGGTAAACCATCTCCCTAGCCTAAAATGTTGACACCTGACAGGAATATCTGATCAATTCCCACTGCTTGAGACAAATTCAGATCCTCCCATCAGCATGATGTAACAGAAATCTGGATCTATCTGACCATGCCATGTTTTTGCACTGTTCAGTGATCTGATTTGTATTCTCTTTTGACCACCAGTCTTCACCCTTTCATTCAGATAGCAATAGACTAGATGCCTGCTGTCATAGCTAGTGTTGAGCGATTTTTATTCGGACAAGTTGAAATCGCAAGGTTTTTATGGTGATCGAAAATTTCCAGATCATGTCGATAATTAAGGTTAAAATCTGAGCATCATCTATTAAGATCACGCCTTTTTCGGCGCTTCCTGTAATTTTGGCGGCCAGTAAATCAGATTACAGAATAGAGCAGAGTGAGATGTGTGTGCGATGTCATGACTGGGATGTGTATGGTTGCGATTGGCTAAAAATCACATGAACTCGATTTACATAGAACAGCGTTTTCCTGTTTCAGCCTCAGTGTCTCTCAGCGTCTCATAGGGATAGGACGCTGCACTCTGCCTGTGGCCAAACACTCAGCGAAATTAGTCCTATTTCTGCACAGAGAAACCTCGTAACTATCAGCTGTATCCTCTTCCAATTTAGTTAGATTAGAGATTATGAAGATTTTATGTAGTACTTAGAGAATTTTAAAGCAGCATCTACCGCTGTAAATTCACCGGGGAGCGGGTGGGGGGCCCCCACCGCGGCGAGACACAGACAAAACTCTATCTATAATATGAACACTTGGATAAAGTTCACCAAGACTTAGTGTAGACATGTAGCGTGGAATATCTTTATTATTAACAGTTTGCTATTGAAATATTTCCTGGATATTGGGCAGCCTGAACTTATATTGGATACACATCATTTCTAGTAACGCAGGTCTCATTAGTTAGGTCTGCAAAACTCCACTTTTATAATCATATATACATTCAGATAGGTGTTTCATTTTCAATTTTACCCATTACACCTGTTACTGTTGATATATCCACCTTGCAGTTAAATTGACAATCTAAAAGAGCAATCTTGTAGTCAGCACAGGTTGTTTGTTGCCAAAATACCGTGTATTTCGTACGAAAACATCACAGTTACGTGTTTATTTTTACTTTTGCGCACCCCAGCATTGTTCAATGACCGCAGCATCTACGTAAATCTAAAAACGCAATTCTATATTCACCACAGGTGAATTGAAAGGTGCAAAAAATACAGTTTATTATATCAAAACATAACAGTTACGTGTTTTTTGACGTTTTGGCACACCCAGCATTGTTTCATTGACCAGCATCTACGTAAATCTTAAAACATCAATTCTATATATTCAACCACACAGGTGTATTGAAGAGTGCAAAAAATATCGTTTATTATACCAAAACATAACTGTTACGTGTTTTTTTTACTTTTTGCGCACCCAGCATTTGTTCATTGACGCGCAAGCATCTACGTAAAGTCTTATAACAGCAATTCTAATTCGCCACAGGTTGAATTGAAAGGTGCAAAAAATACCGTTTATTATATCAAAACATAACAGTTACGCACGTTTTTTTTGACTTTTTGCCACACCCAGCATTGTTTTCATATGAGCGCAGCGAGTCTACGTAAATCTTAAAACAGCAATTCTAAATTTCACTAACGTCACAGGAGAATAAAAGGTAACTGTGACATTTTATAACCTAAGTGTGTTTCCTAAGATGTAGCACGTAACCATTTTACTGTATTTGTGGAGTTAATTTCAGCATCTCCAGCCTTGTTTGGTGTAATAATCGAAGGGATAGTTGCTCTCTCCATAGACTTTAATGCATCGCTCATAATCGACGCTCACTATCGAAAAACCTTATCGATAGCGGCCGACTATCGATCGATCTCGATAGCCAACGCAATCGCTCAACACTAGTCATAGCCCATCCGTGATTAGGAACCCAAATCCTGTGCCGGAGCACCCGAGTTGCAACTTATAGTAACCTACTTGCTTCACTGTCTGTTCATCAACACAGTTCTTGACATCTTCCTCTGCCCTCTTTCATTGATCTGTTGTTTACATCCAGGAGGATCCCCTTTTTGCTAGATGGTTTTTGTCAAACACACCATTCTTGTTCTTCTCTTGACACCATTGCATGAGGAAACCCCACAATGTTGGTATGTATAGCACACATGACCAAGCCTTGTTTGAAGTCACTCCACTCAATTTTCCCGTTCTAATTTGGATTCACAATGAAGCTGATAAAGAACAAACTTGCTCACTTACTTTTAAACTGTACTGTAGTGTCATGTAACCAATTTCACTAAAAATACGGTCCAATCGTGAAAGCGCACGTCTATAATAAGATGGCCTTTTAGGGTATGGTCTGATGCTGCATAAACCAGACAGCTGCAGTGTGGCTATGATGTAGGTTCTGGTTTGCAAAACTTTGTTGACATAGAAAGAGAGAGCTGTGTGGCCATTGAAAGAGAGAGCTGTCTGGCCTGTCTCACAGGAGGTGCCCCTCAGTCTCTGCTCTTCTCTTTATTTCTGATGGCTACAAGAAGAGCTCCTCATCCTTCTGCCATCCTGTCAGTGCGAAAGGAGCACGCCTTTAATTTCCCCGCCGGAACAGAGATTAAACACTGCCCCCATTGCGCTGTTTCCTCACTGCCCCAAAAAACATTTTGGGGTTTAGCTGTACTTTTTAAAAGGGCACAACCCTTAACTGTCCAATCAGAAAGCATGGGCACGGGAGGCAAAACCAGCCAGGGGCACATTAAAAAGGGTAAAATCTACAAAAGGTAAAAAAATTTAGTTTAGCTTTTACTTTGGGCCATCGACACGGTCATGGCGGAAAGTCCGCCCAAATCTTTCGACAAAAAAATAGTCATATATTTAATTGATCGATGCCCCCATTAAAGCCCTATGGGGGGGAAAACAAAAATTTTCATTCTTACACCCAAACGGGGCGGGAAGGAACGGGAATTTAAACATCCACAAAAAGTAAAAGGGATACATCTAAAACTTGGGGCCAACAAAACCTTATTTTAAAAAAGGGCCACAAAAAAAAAAATCACACCCAAATTCCAACCCCTGTTTTGCACCAAAAGCAGACCTTTAAACCTGCATAACCCACAAATTAAAAAGGGGCCAGAAGGCAGTATGTTTTGAACCATCATTGTATTTGAACGGGACATTGAATATCCCTGCCCTTAAAAACGCAGCATGAGCCCCAAACCTGAAGGGACCCCCAGATTTAAAAATTTCCCAAAAAAGGGACCCCTTTCCCAAACCACCATTTTGGGTTAAATTGGAATTGACTATCCCGTCCGGGCCACAAAAGACCCCAAACCGCTTTGCCCCCCCAGTTTTAAAAAGTGCCGGAAAAAGGAGTTTTTAAAAACCCACCATTTTAGTTTCAATGGAAAATTGACTATCCCCTGTCCTGGGCCAAAACATCCCCCCAAAAACCCTGCATAAACCCCCCAGATTAAAAAGTGCCCCAGAAAAAGGGAGTCTTTAAAACCACCTTTTTTAGTTTCACTGGACATAGACACCCCCTGCCCCCGGGGGCCAAAGCATGACCCCAAAAACCGCATACCCCAAAAATTAAAAATGCCGGAAAAAGGATCCTTTAAAACCACCTTTTATAGTTTTCCACTGGACTTTTATTTAATACCTGCCCCTTGGGCCCCAAAAGCATGACCCCCAAACCTGCATGACCCCAGATTAAAAAGTGCGGAAAAAGGATTCTTTCAACCCCCCTTTTTTATTTTTCCTTGACTTTGCCCAATCCCTTTTCCCCGGGGCCACAGAAATTACCCCCAAAACCCTGAAATAAACCCCCCCCCCTTTAAAAAAAGTCCAAAAAAAGGGAGCCCTTTTCAACCATTTTTTTAAAGTTGAACGGACTTTTGACTATCCCTGTCCTGGGCCAAAAGAAAGACCCCCCCAAACCTGAAAATTAAACCCCCAATTTAAAAAATTCCCGGGAAAAAAAAAGTCTTTAAAACCCACCATTTTATTTTTCACTGGACAAATACCCCCCCCGCCCTTTGGGTGAGCTTGCCCCTCCGTATGAGTGCGGCCCCAATTGATTTTCATTTGGGAAAATTACGGGGGTTTAATGCCCCCTGTTCCCCACCCGGGTGCCCTTTTTTTTGGGCTTTCCCTTTTCCCCCTAAATTTTACCACTCCGGGGAGGGAAATTGTCCTGTACTTTTTCTTTTCCCCTTTCTCCATACCCCCCGCCCAAATAACCTACATCTGGCCCAATTTTCCGTACCCCCCTTTGGGTAAAATTTCCAAGGAATTTTTTACCAGCTATTTTGTACATGAAAGGTTTTTTTAGAATTTAAATTTCCCAAAAAAACCCAAATTTTTAAAAAATGGGAGGGAAATCCCACCAAGTCTTTTTTTTCTTTTTTTTTAATTGTATTAAAGGGGTTTTGGCCCTTAAATACAGGGATTGATAGCTATGTTAAAATCTTGCAAAAAAAAGCCCTTTTTTGGCAATATTTTGCCATTAACAGTGCCCCTACCTTTTCCTGTTTTTCTACAAAGCACCTAAACCCCTTGACCCACTCTTGAAAATTGGGTAAAGAACAAATTTCTGTTGGGAAACAACATTTTTTTTATAATAGGACCTGTAGTTTTGCTGCATGCCCAGAAAAAACCCCCCCAAAAATTCAAAACAGGGCCCCATGACCCACTTTTGAAAAATTGTGAAAAACCCAAAGGCCCTTTTTTAAAAAACAACTTTTTTTTTTATAATAGGACCGTAGTATACCCTGCATTTCAAACAAAACCCCCCCAAAAAATTTTCCAAAGCATGCCCCTTGACCAAACTTTGGACAATTGTAAAAGAAAAAAAATGTCTGTTAGAAAAACATTTTTTATAATGGGCCCCTGTAAAAAATACGCATTTAAAAAGAAAAATCCCCCCAAAAAAATTCCCAAAGGGCAAAACCCTTGATTTATTTTGGGAAAATTTGGGTTAAGAAAAAAAGCCCTTTTAAAAAAACAAATTTTTTTTATAAAAAGGACCTTTAGAAAATTGCTGCATTTCAAAGCAGCATGACCCAAAAAATTTAAAAAAGGGAATTTCCCTCAGCCACTTTTAAAAAAAATTTTTTGAGGGAGAAATGCCACTTAGAACCTTTTTCCTTTAAAAAAGGGGGCCCCTGATTATTGCGTAACCCACAGAAAACATAAACCCCAAAAAAAAAAAATTTAAATTCTTCCCCACCAAAATTTTTAAAAATTTGGGGAGGGAAAATCCCCACTTAAAAGCACTTTTCTTTTCCAAAGGCCCAAATGATTTTTGGGGCTGTATCTAAACAGCTCCCAATAAACCCCAAAAAAATTAAAAAATATAAATTCTAAAGGCCACAATTAAAAATTGTGAGGAAAACCCCTTTAAAAAACCCCAAAAATTCCTGTTTCAAAGGACCATGTTTATTGCTGAAATCCCACATTTTAAAATCCCCCAAAAAAAATTAAAAAAAAATACTTCTCAGCCACAAAATTAAAAATTTTTTAGAGGAAAAATTCCCCCTTAAAAGCACATTTTTTTTTAAAAAGGCCCAAATAATTAAAAAAGCTGTATCTCACAGCAACATGCCCTTTAAAAAAACCTTTTACAATCCCAAAAACCCTTTCCTTAAAATAAAGTGAGAAAAGGGGAATACGGTGTTGTCATGAAAACTCCTGTCTTTTTCCCAGCCCCTCCCACGGGCAAAACCACAAATAACTGTTGGGAAAAAGAATAAAAATTGAAATAAAAAATATTTTTTTAAAAAAAAATTTTTTAAAGAAAACCCATTTCGTTTGAAGAGGAATGTGAAGAAACCCGGGAAACCCTAAATTCGGGACCTCGGAAATTTGGGGGCCCACAACTTTCATCAAGACCCCATCCCCTGTTTCCATCTTGTTTAAAAGCCCAAAGTTTCCCAAAATTTCTTTTTAAAGCCGATGTTTTTTTGCCCTGAAAAATTAAAACCCTTCCACTGGCTGAAGGTCCGCTCAGATATAAACGCTGGGGCTGCGGGCGGGACAACCCCTCAAATGGCGTGGCGAGCGAGCTGGGGCCTTTTCGCCATTTGGATACCCAAAGCCCTTTTGGGGGCCCGGGAAACCCACATACAAAAAAAAATCGGTTTTTTATACGCAGACAGCCCCGGGGCACCGGATCTTAAGTTTGGTTTTTGGGGTGTTGGATTGTGTGCCCGCATTGCTTTGGGGGTTGGTGGGGGGGTAAATAAAGATTCCCAAAAATGTCCCCCAAATTATGGCTTTTGCCACCTTGCCGCTGCTGCTGCCGCAAAAGGGCAATTTGGGCACTTTTACTGCGTCAGGGCCGCTGATGTTTTTCCACCTTGCCCTTTTTTGAAGAACGTGAACAACGCAACGATTTTCCTCCATTTTGGACCCAATCAGAAAGGTCCCCCAATTTTCCTTTGGCATTTTACTCTCTTTTTGGGGTTTGGGGGGAAAAGGGAAAGGGGCTGATTTTTTTTTTTTGTACCGGGGACCCAAAGGGGGTTTTCCCACCCAGTAACTTTTTTCCCCATTTTAAAGGCCTTTAATGCGGGGAATAAAATTTTTTTGGGAGGAAATGGAGCATCCAAGAAACTCAATGAAAGATGGGCCTTGTTTTCCCAACCTCGGGGTCAGGGCTTTAAAAGCAAACGTCTTCCTCATCTTCCTCCTTTTCCCTAAAATTTTCGCCCAAAACCCTTTCCAAGGCAGGGACGTGGGTAACGACGGGTCCTAGAAAAAAACCCTCCCCCCTCCCCTCCCCCCATGCCCCGGCAAAATTTCAAAAACAGCCCTGACTCCCGTAAGATTCCCACCCGAGAGCTGTTTGGGGGCCACCTTGCACAGCCCTGGCCCCCGAACCACTGCCTAATGAAGCCCGATAAAAATTTTTGAAACGCCCGGCCTTTGGGGGGATTTGAGGGAAGAAAAGGGCCCTTCCGTTTTCCGCTTTCTGTGCCCCCCTCCTCCTCCTTTTCGCTGGGGGGAACCTTTTGGGTTTTCAGAGTTTTCCAACGATCTTTTTCCAAAAACAAAAGATCACCAAATGCTCATGCGGGACAAGGGCATTGTCCCCACTGACCTTTTTGGGGGGGGTTTTTTTCTTAAAAACTGGCAAAAATGGTGCAAGCTCTTTCCCCCCCTCCACTCTGGGTTGGCTCAAACCCCGGGGTCCCCCCGCTGCTTGTCAGGCCATGTGTCATTTTTCGTAAGGAAAAAAGGCTTTGGGGCTGCTTTTTCAAAAATTTCCGCGGGACCCAATGGAGGGGGGAAATTTTCCATTGGGGGTTCCCCAACGAAAACCCATGGAGGGGTTGACGGGGGGGGCCGGCCCAACGCTGAAAAACGCAGCCAGTGGGGGACAAAGAAAGGGGTTCAACGGCGGAAGTGCAACTTAACTTCGAGCCTTCCTCAGCAGCATCCAAGGGGGTTTAGCTCTTTAAAAAAATTCTGGACAAAAGGGGTTTCATGACATTTGGCCAGGCAAATGGTTGTCCGGGCCTACCGACCCTTAAGGGCGGACAGCAAATTTCGCCCGAAAAAAATCGCACACCACCTTCCTGGCACAAGGTTTTTTGGCACCCAGCCGGGCCCTGGCCCTCATTGGGGAGAGCCGTCCCCAGCTCCTGCCCTGTGTGGGGAGGGTTCCCCCCCAAGACAAAAAAAATTTTAAACCAGGGGCCCTATTTCTCTTGGCAGGGGTAAATTCCCCCACCAAGGCCCTTTGGGAAAGAACCCTGCCCCAAACCCGCAGTTTTTGAAAAAGGGGGGCGCCGGCCTGAACCAAATTTTTCCACCCCCCCAGAGACATCCACCCAGCTCCCCCATTTGAGCTTGTCACGGGAAGATATTTTGCTTTTAACGGAAAAAAGGGGGAAAATGGCCCATCGTTTGGTGAACCCGGGGTTTTGTTTCAAAAAAGGGCCCGGGCTTGAAGGCCGGGAACCTTTTTGACGGGCGATAACGAGCACCCGGGGTTTTGGGCCAAAGACCGGTTTGGGGGAATTTCATATCAGGGGGACTTCTGCATGGGGCCCCTCTCCCTTTTTGAGGGGGGACCCCTACTACACTACCCCATCGTTCCCCCTCGTCCAGTAAATAAGCCCGCAAGCAAATTCGGCGGGAAAAGGGACCAATTTGGGAAACCGAAATTTGTCGCCCATAAACATCATAAACCCACAGGTATTTTTTCGTCGTCCTGAATTCTGCATCCAAAAAGGTTTGCGGGCAAAAAAGCAAGGGGGCGGGAAAGGGTTTTTTCCCCAAACCCCCCCGGGATTTTGGGCCGTTGCCCGGGTTTTCCTTCTTCCCCCTGATGGCATCAGAACGGGCGTCAAGCTTAAAAAAACATCCTCTTTGGCCCTTTTTAAACTTTTTACAGGGCCTTTTTGACCCCAAACCCCTTTTTTTGAAAACAAAGAGGTTTTTAAAGAAAAGGGATTACCCAAAAAAGTGGTGACATTTGGGCTGTTTATTTTGGGAAGGGAGCTGGTAAACTAAATGACACTTTTTGGGGCCAGATTTGGGAGGACGGGGGGGGTAAGACTGCTGGCCCAGGTTGCATTAACCACGAAGGCCCAATTGGCGACGCGTTCTTTTTTGGGAATTTCCACAGGCCCCTGCCCCCAGCGTTTAACGGGCCTTAAGGTCCTGAAACTGACAACCGCGGAAAAGGGGTTTTTGGTTCCCCCCACATTTGGAAGGAGAAAACCTTTTTCTCGTACCTCTACCCCCCCAGTCCCCCCCCCCCTCTTTGCTCGCTTCCCAAACCAGAATTCGCTCCAAGGTTTCAGAAATAAAAAAATTTTTGAAAAAGGGAAAAGGAAAAAGTTTTGGGAAAGCCCCCAAATTTAAAAAGAGGGCAAATCACAGCTATTTTCAAATCCCTAAAAATCAAAAAAAATTGCTGGATTCAAATAAAAACTGAAAAGTAGTTTCTTCCCCAAAAGCGGCCTGGGGCCAAAAAGTGAAAAAACACTTTTCTGAAATTTTTTCGGAAAACCCAAAAAGGTTTTTTTTTGGCACCACAATTCACCGGTGGTGACAAAAAAATTCCCTGAAATTAAAATTTTAAAAACTGCAAAGAGTTACAATCAAAAAGCGGGCCCGCCCCAAAAGGGAAAAAAAAACCCCTATCTAAAATGTTTTTCGGATAAAACAAGGTTTTTTTGGCCCCTTTCCCCCAAATTAAACCTGGGGTGATTTACAAAAATTGCTGCATTCACTTTTTAAGTGAAAGGTTTGCCTCAATAAAACAAAGCGTAGTGCGCCAAATTTAAAAAAAAACGAAACTTAATGAAATCAATAAAAAAAGGTTTTTTTTGGGCACCTACCAATTCACCTGGGGTGACTACAAAATTGCGGGGGTTTAAAAATTTTTAACGGGCAAGGGGGCCCTCAAAACAAAATTTTGGACTGGGGAAAAAAGGAAAAAAAAAACCTACTGAAATGTATTCGGTTTTAATAAAAGGAAATTTTTGGCACCAAATAAATTTCCCACCTGGGGGAAACCTACAAAATTTTGTTTAAATTAAAATTTTTTAAAAAACTGCGAGGGGTCTTTACCCAACAAATCGGGAAAGGGAAAAATTTAAAAAAACACGTATCTTTTAATGTATTGGGATTAAAAGGTTTTTTTTGAAAACCTTTTCAATTCACCGGTTGTAAACCCCAAAATTCCCTTCCCTTCACATTTAAGTGCAAGGTCCTCAATAAAACAAAGCGGGTTAGTGCCCAAAAGTAAAAAAAACACGTACCTGTAATTTTTAACATAAAAAAAAGGTTTTTTTTTAGGCCCCCATTTTCAATTCACCTGTGGAAACCCTAAAACTTTTGGGCTGGTTTAAAAATTTAACTGAAAGGGTGCCCCCCAACAAAAAAACGGGAACGGGCCCAAAAGTGCAAAAAACACGTACTTAATGTAAAGGGATAAATAAAAGGTTTTTTTTGGCACCATCAATTCCACCTTTGGTAACAAAAAACAATTGCGGTTCAAATTTAAAAAAACGCAAGGTGGCTCAAATCAAAAAAATCTGGACGGGGGCAAAAGTGCAAAAAACAAGTTTTGGGAAATGAAATTCCCGGATAAAAAAAGGGGTATTTTTGGGCCCCTTTTAAATTCACCCGGGGGTGACTAAAAAATTTGGGCTCCCATTCACGGTTTAAAAGGTGAAAGGGCCCCCAAAATGAACAAAGCTGTATTGCGCCAAATTCAAAAAACCCCGTATCTGAAATTTGTATTGGGAAAAAAAAGGGTTTTTTTTGGCCCTACCCAAAATTCACCTTGGTAACTACCCTTTTTGGCGGGATTAAATTTAACTGCAAGGGGGGCTCTATCAACAAACTGGACGGGGAAAAATTTTAAAAAAAACACGTATCTGAAAATGAAATTGGGATAATAAAAAGAAATTTTTTGGGCCCCACAATTCCCGGGGGGGAAAACTACAAAAAAATTGCGGGGTTTTTTTAAAAATTTTAACTGAAAGGGTTTGGGCCCCTCCAACAAACCCTGGACGGGCAAAAAAGGGGAAAAAAAACCACGAAACCCGTAATGTATTGGGATAATAAAAGGAAAATTTTTTGGCACCTTTCAATTCCCCCGGTGTGACTAAAAAAATTGCGGGAATTCAAAATTTACGTGCAAGGTGCCTCAATAAACAAACCCCAAAACGGGCCCAAAAAGGCAAAAAACACGTATCTGTAATTAATTCAGTTTAAAACAAAAAATTTTGGCACCTATAAACCTGTGCTAAATACAAACTTTAAATTCAAAAATTTAACTGCAAGGGGGAAAAATGAACAAAGGGAAAAGGGGAAAAATTTTGAAAATAAAACACCTATCTGAAATGTAATCTGAAATTTAAAGGGAGTTTTGCACCTAAAAAAAGAACCTGCATTTACTAAAAAGTGGGGTACCCCAATTTAAAAATTTTCAGGCGCCCAATACCCAGGAAAAAATTTCCCAATAGAAAACGTTAAAAAATTTAAGCAAATTGCAGTGCAATTTCTACACTAAGCCCTTTTTTTGTTTTTTAAACCCAAAAATTCTTTATAAGCTTGTCTTTTTCCCGCCCCCGGGGCCCCCCCCTCTTCCCCCCCAGATTTTTAAACAGCGGTAGATCCCTTTTTTAAAAATTTCTCTACCTAACTACATAAAATTTTTCCAATCTCTAACCCAAACTAATTTTGAAAAGGATCACACCCCTAATTTTAAGGGGCTTTCTCTGTGAAGAAATAGATTAATTTCACGGATTTGTTTGGTCACAACAGGGGCACACGTCTTTCGCTCTTAAAACCTGTGGGAGACACTGGGCCCGAACAGGAAGGGCTTTTCAAATTAAAACGAGGTAAAGGGTTAAATTTTTTCCAGCCAATCGCAACCATACACACCCCCAGCCCATCCCGCCCGAAACACACATCTCACCCTGCCAAATTCTGTAAGCTATTTGCGGGCCCCCAAAATAAAAGGAACGCCAAAAAGGGCCCCGGTCTTATAGATGATGCACAGATTTTTTTCCTAAATTATCGCCCTGATCTAAAAAAATTTTGATCACATAAAAAACTGTGCCGATTTCCCAAATTTGTCGATAAAATCCCCTAAACCCAAAAAAACATTTCCCCCTGAATGGCATTTCACAGATCTCAAATTATCAAGGGGATCTGATTATGGGACATTAAAAAAAAAAAAAAAACCCTTTAAAATTAAAGGACAACGAGAAAAGGGTTTTCACTGTACACAAATTTCTTCACTTGTCATATGTTTTTTAAAGGGTTCTGGATGGAAAAAAAGAAAAGTTTTTCCCCCGAAACAAGCAGCCCCTCAAAAAAAATTTTGAAGAACTGAAAAAACAGAGGGTTATTAAAAAATTGCAGAACTCTTTTTATTAAGCTTTCAGCCCCATTCACACAAAAAACAGCAACCCCGGCCAAGATGGACCAAAGAGGGTCTATAGGAAAAGGGAAAATAAATTCCCCGAATTTGGGTATGTTTTTTTTTTCCCAATTTTCCCCCCTTTAAAGCCTATGGTTTTTGCATTGGGCACAAAAAAGTGGTAATCCCCTGCTTTTGTATAAAGCAGAAAAAGTAATAGGTTTTTTTTTAAGGGGCAAAAATATTTCCCAATTTTAGACTATATTCATTTTTAAAAAACTCTAAACCCATCACACCCCCCCCCTTTCGACAGGGTCAGACTGTCCACCAAGGGGGGGGAGATAAAACCCTTTCCATTGGGGCCCGTTTTCCCAAGGGGACCCGGGCATGGCACCTGGAGGGTGCCATCAAGGTTTAAAGGCAAAAGGGAACAAAGGGGATAAAGCAGTGGTTTTGGGAGTCTGTACATACTGAAGGGTTTGGCCTTTTAAAGTCAACTCAACTGGGGGGGCCCCAGGGGAACCCCCGTTCCAAAACTGCTTTCAGTATCTGTTTTTTAAAAATTTTTTCACCCGGAAACCCTTTATTAAAAACCACAAACAGAAAAGAAATGTTAATTTTGGGCCCCCTTTTTTTTAAAAAACCCCTTTTATTTTTTTAAATCTTGAAAGTTTTAACTTTTATAAAAAAAATAAAAAATTTAGCTTTTTTCCCCCAAAATTCAAAGAAACCGAGTCCCCTGTGAAAATGTGTATATATTTATGGTGTTTGCTAAGTCATTTTCTCTTTTTTAACTGGGGTTAATTTCTCTTCCATCAAAACATTAAAGCCTTTGGCACAAGCAACCGACAAAAAATATCAGCCCATAATCAAACAAAAAGAGTCCAACCAGCTTTGTAGAAATGTCAACAAGGATAGAATTGTTGGCAGAGTTATTTATCAAGATAAATGTTGCATTGTTAATCGTGGCCCAAATTTAAAATGCCCTATTTTTTCTTTTTGGGTGGAACCACCTCTTTTTGCACTTCCCCCGTATTAAAATACTTTATTTTAAATTTAAAATTACTGGTTTTTTTAAAAATCTCACCTTTACAGGGTTGGGGCCGTCTCGAGCCTGGGCCCTCGCAAACAAATTTTAGGGGGCCCCCCCAAAAAGTCAGATTTTCCCAAATTTAAAGGGGGTGCAATTAAAACCAAAAAAAAAAAAATGGTGGAAAATGGAAATTTTAAAATGTTTTAACTATGCCACGAGTTTGGTTCCCCGGGGGCCCCATAATGGGTTTTTAAAATTTTTCTATTATAAAAATTTTTTATACAGGGGAGAAACACATGAAATTTTTAAAAAAAGAATACAAAAAATTGTGAATTTTTTAATTGAAACATATCCTTCTTTTGATGTTAAAATTTTTTCCCCCCAAAAAAAAACTTTCTTCAAAGAAAAAAATGCAAGAATAAGTGGTTTTCAAAAAAAATGTTTTTTGTTTCTTTTTTTTTAAACCCTTTTTCCAAAAAAAGCCCGATATTTTTCAAAATTCCTAATTTGGAAATGGTAAATGGGGTAAGCAGAAAAACCCTTTATCCCCCCTAAAAAAAGGACAAGCAGACAAACAATTTTGTTAAAAGGGAAACATGCCCCTCATTTGGGAATGCGACTTAAACATAGCGAAAGAAAATGCAGGAAAAACCATTCCCCGCATTTAAATATTTCATGTTCAACAAATTTCCCAAGATGAAAAAATCCACCCCAACCCAAAAACCAAAGTATAAAACATACAAAATTTAAATTTAAGACGATCCCCAAAAAACAAAAAAAAGATTGGGGCACCAAATCCCGTGGGCCAGGAAAAGGTAAGGGCCCGGGTGCCCCCCAGGGACCAACCCCGCCCCAAAAAATGAGCCCTTTCCCAAAAGCGATGAAAAACAATTAAACTGTTTTTGCCCTTAAATAGTGAACAAGCATAATCCCTCAATGACAAAAATATCCGTTTAAAAGTTAAACTATATGAAAAGTTTCAATTCACTTTCCCGTCAACCCCCGTGAGCAAGCCCACCCCGGGATTTAAACCCCGTGTCCCCCGGGAAATAAGGTTAACTGGTCCCCCTTTATGTGCCCGTAGTAAAAAAAACGGGGCCACTACGGGTGGGGAGACCGCCCAGGCATTCACAATTTCAAAAAAAGCTGAAAAAAACAAATAAAAAAAAATTGTAACAGTCCCCAAGTTTGACACAAAAAATTAAAAGATAAAATCATGTTTAAAAAAAGTTGCCACTTTTGGAAAAATAGAATTTAGGTTTAAAATCACTTTTTTGAATAAGAACTTTTAAAGGGGAAATGTAACCCCCAAAACCCCATTAAAAAATAACACGCATTTGCAAAATTGGGGAAATTCTTTGGCCCAGGGTTGCAAATTTATGTCGGGAAATTTTCTAATGGCCCCCCACCTTTTAAAAAAACCTGAAAGCCCCCACAATTTCTTATGTTTTTACCAAAAAAGGTTTTTCTTGCGCTAAATGGGGGGTTTAAAAGGGGGCAAATAAATCCCATCCCTGGAAAAAAATTTTGGATGTCCCTGGTGGGGAAAAATTCCCACAATTTTTTTCGACAGATAATCCTTTTTTTGGGGGGGGAATGGTACAACAGTACATCGATGACCCCCCTCATAGTTCTGGGGGGGGCGATGTATTTTGCTGTGCCCTCCCTCATCCCTACAAAAATAATAGCCCGTTCAAAAATTTTTTCAAACCCATTTTCCATGAAAAACAAATGTAAATTTTTTGGGTTTTCAAGTAACAAGGAATTTATCTCAAACCTTTGGTTCCACAAAAACCCTAAGAAAAACTATACGGGGAAAACCATTTTACCCTTTCCAAAATTTTTTAATACAAAACACACTCACAAAAACTATCCCCAGGGAGAAATCATTTCGTGCCCAAAAACGAAAAATGTAACCCAGAGGGCTATTTTTACCCCGAGAAAACCCAAACAAATCTGTGTAAGAATCGCCAACAGGGGGTACCCAAAACAGTTATTGGCCCCAAGCCTACAAAAAAGCAAAAGAGAAAAAAAGAGGGGCTTCTTCCACCCCAAAAAACCCAAAAAAAACAAAAATACAAACAAAAACAAATGTAAAAAAAAAAAAAATGCCCACGTTAATTTTAAAAAATAAAAACCAAAACGATTTAAAAAAAAAGTATAAAGGCCCAAAATATCTTTTTCCCTCCAAAATAATGGAAAACCCCTACTTTTATTCGTACTTTTTAAAAGGGTTTCAACATTTTTGGGGGACCCTTTCAAGGGCCCCTTTCAAATTATTAACATCAAATTGTTATAAGTCCGATAACATTAGGTCCACTTGGCTAAGCTGTAAAAGATTTTTTAGGTGTGGGCTAAGACAATGCCGTACATGCACCTTTGTAAATCCTAGCAAAGAATTTGCCAAATGCAAAAAGGGTAAAAATTTTAAGTTTGCCTTAAACCCAAATTTATTAACTGCAAAACCCCCAAAATGAATTTACCCCAAACCTGGGTTTCTAACCTAAAAGTCCAATTTCATAGCAGTACAATCAAAAAAATGTTTAAAAATTTTTCTAGAAAAACGTTAATGAAATTAAAAAATCCCACTCAACAAAATTTATCCAGCTTGACCAAACCTTTTATTCAAAAGTACAACTCAGATTGCAGTTCTTTACATGTCAAAGTTATAGAAAAAATATCTAAGTCCATTAGGGGAGGTGACACTGTCTGCGAATTATGCAATCGTGAGGCTTATTGCATCATTATTCTAGATACCGCCTCACCGAAAAGTCTTAACTCAAAAAGGGAAACAATGGGGTTATTTTGTAATAGGGGCTTCCCGGGTTTTCTACTCCCCCCGCTCTATTTTAAAAAATGATTTATCTAAATTCCTTTGTGGCAACTTTTGTTTTTCACTAATTTTATCTAAAAAAAATTAGTGTCAACTTGAGACTGTTACAATTGTAGTCGGTTTTTTTTATTTTAGTGCAAATGCCCCCTTTCGCATCTCCCCCCCAGTAATGGGGGCCCTTTGTTTCTACGGGGCTGACCCCGGACCAGTTTCCCCATAGTTCCCGGGGCGCGGTTAAACCACGAGTAGCCCCATGTCACCCGGGGGGACTGGTAAGTGGGATTGACAAAACACACAGTTATAAAAAATTAAACCCAAAAATTTTGGGCCCTTGCTAAATCTTTCTTGGTGTTTAAAATTTTAAAGGGGACAAAAATTTTTCATTGTGTCATCGCAAAGAGTAAGGCTCATTTGAAACGTGTTGGGTTCCCCGGGGGCCCTCTTTTCCAAACCCCGAACCCCCTGATTTTTGCGGGGCAATTTTTTTCTGCTTTTATGGGTTTGTCTTTAATAAATTTTGAAAGCTTTTTTTAAAATAGTTTTTTGGTGGTGCTGGGCCTTCATCTTTTGGGTCTATATATTGCCCGCAAGCTTTAGCAATTTCCGGGCCAAACCCGGGACATGAATAAAGCTTTGGGTTCACGGACCCTTCCCAATATAAATTTTAAATGCACACAGGCAGAAAATGAAAAAAAGTGTGGGTTTCCCCCCCCCTCTGAATTTTAATACTGCCAAATAACGGACCATCAACCTACCCCACAAGCATTTCTAGTGGAAAGTTCATGGTTACAGAGCAGAAACAAAATATTCCAGTTGGTTTTCCCTTTGGGTTTTGGGGTTTCATTTAACATAGCATCAAAAATCCTTCCCCCCCAATAAGTAACGCAGTGAGAAAAAAGCCTACACTTTAAACCCCACCCCTCTATTCCCTTTCCCACTTGGGTTTTCCAAAAACATCCCCAAAAACCCCCGTTTTCATCAGCCCAATAAAAATTAATGGATATGAAGTGCAGTGCCAAACGGGGTCCTCCTCCCCTGTAAATTTTTGGGTTTTTTTACAGACCCCAATTTTAGTGAAAATAGTGGGGGGGTTTAGCGTCACACAGTTAAACAGTATATCTTAAAATATAATGACTAAATATTTTTTATGGAAAAACTCCTGCAAATAGCATATAGGGATTTCTAGACATCTATATGAACACAGAGCAAATATCACAACAGAGAACAGGCGATATTTATAAAAAGGGGGAAATGGGGACATAATCAGTGACTTTATGATATATAATGTTTGTTCCTTTTACTTACAATCTAGAAAATAATAGTGCTTTAAACACTGCATGCTAATAATCTAATATTCTGGATTTTCCCTCTGCAGAGGTCTTGGTGGAAGCTGAGTATTTCAGTGTGGACCCATATATGAGGTATCAACTTATTCATTTATTCAGCATTGATAAGATATGTTCACAATCAGAATCACAAAATACTTGAGCAAACCAAAGCTTTAAACCCCACATTACTGTACACCCACAAAGGTAGGGTGTACAGTAATAGGAGATCACTAAACTGGCAATATACTTCAGTTACAGTGAAGAAAATAATTATTTGATCCCTCATTGATTGTGTAAGTTTGCCCACTGACAAAGACATGAACAGGCTATCATTTTAAGGATAGGTTAATTTTAACATTGAGAGACAAAATATCAAAAATAAAATCCAGAAAATCACATTGTATAAATTATATAAATGTATTTGCATTTTGCAGTGAGAAATATGTATTTGATCCCTCTGGCAAACAAGACTTAATAATTGGTGTCAAATTTCTTGTTGACAAGCACAGCAGTCAGATGTTTTTTGTAGTTGATGATGAGGTTTGCGCACTGTCCGGAGGAACTTTGGTCCACTCCTCTTTGCAAATCATCTGTAAATCATTAAGATTTTGAGGCTGTCGCTTGACAACTCGGAGCTTCAACTCCCACCATAAGCTTTCTATGGGATTAAGGTCTGGAGACTGGCTAGGCCACTCCATGACCTTAATGTGCTTCTTTTTGAGACGCTCCTTTGTTGCCCGGTTTGCATGTTTTAGGTTATTGTCTTGCTGGAAGACCCAGCCATGACCCATTTTTAATGTCCTGGCAGAGGGAAGTAGGTTGTCACTCAGGATTTTACGGTACATTGCTCAATCCATTCTCCCATTCATACGCTGAAGTAGACCTGTGCTCTTAGTAGAGAAACCCCCCGAAATCCTAATGTTTCCCCCTCCATGCTTGACAGTAGGGACGGTGTTCTTTGGGACATAGGCAGCATTTCTCTTTCTCCAAACACGGCGAGTTGAGTTATTGCCAAAGAGCTCAATTTTAGTCTCATCTGACCACAGCACCTTCTCCCAATTACTCACAGAACCATCCAGATGTTCATTGGCAAACTTCAGATGGGCCTGCACATGTGCCTTCTTGAGCAGAGGGACCTTGCGGTCACTGCAGGATTTTAAACCATTACAGCATAATATGTTACCAATGGTTTTCTTGAAGACTGTGGTTCCAGCTGCCTTGATATCATTAACAAGTTCCCCCCGTGAAGTTTTAGGCTGATCTCTCACCTTCCTCATGATCAAGGATAACCCACAAGGTGAGATTTTGAATGGAACACAAATTTAACCTTACCTTCTGCCCCTATGGGAAATATGGGAAATAAAATTGGTGCCACACACCTTGGTTATGTGATTCTGTGAGGGCTCAGTGGGAGGATTTTTATTCTTATATACTCTTAAGGCTTAG
>JAODAL010053001.1:0-25595 GCA_025379985.1 Phyllomedusa bahiana
TGAACTAAAAATTCTAATTGTACAATTTGGCATTTAAAGAGTTTTTGATTGCTTTTTTTCCATTTTTTGGAGGTGAACAAAAACGAAATTCTGTATGCAAATCCAATGTAAGGGGTTAATCTGGCTTTTTTTTTTTTTTTTTACACGTTCCCATAGGGGTTAATTCAATGACAGATTTATGGGGTGGGCCCGTTACAAAAATGGTGATACCAAATTGGTTACTTTATTTTTTTTTGATCTTTTTTTGGCCGATTGCCGTGTGAAAAGGGGGAAAAAGGGGCGATGGTACATTTTTCTATTTTTTTTTTTGTGTTTGTGTTTTATTTTTTTTAACTTTTTTTCATTTTTTAAATTCTTTCTTTTTTCCCCAAGGGTGTGAAACAGCAATCTTCAGATGCTGTTAAAATAGTAGACCAGTGCACAGCATTGGGTGATACTGGCCCCATTTTAACTACGAAACCACCCCCACAATGCTTTTTGGGGCTGGTGAATCACCAAGGGGGGGCCTGGATGCTTTCAGAAAGCACCCGGGGGAGTGGGTGAGTGGAGCAGTAGTGGAGGAGAGGGGGAAATACGGCCCCGACATGGGCAGGAGGAGCCCCTCCCCCCCCCTGCAGGTATTATTTCGAAAGACCGGGGAGTGGGGTGAGTGGAGGGGTTGTGGGGGAGAGTCCGATTTGCATGATGTAGCGGGAGGAGCTCATCCTCCTGCCGCACGTCATTATTTCAACATGACAGGTCGAAATAAGAAGGTTAATCACCAAGCAGCCAGAGCTCACCCCGGGCCCGTGGGTATGGGGCATAAGAAATACTAAAATTTTTCAAACAGAGAATTTGGAAACCACGCATAAGGCCAGCGTAATTTACCGCGGTCCGTCAAAAGTTTAATCGGTTGGAAATTTTCTTGTTCCCCCCTTTACCCAATTAATGCCTCCCAAATTATTTTTGTTATTTTTCTGCCGACACCCGGACTGAGAAGTAGACCCATACATTTTGGGCTGGGACATGAAACTTTTTTAAATCACAGTAAATTACATCCAATAGACTTTTTAATCACATGACTTTCATCACTACTGAGGGTTAATTGGCGGTCGCTAAGAAAAAAGTTAAAAATTTGTTTTTACGATGAAGCATTAGGTTGACCATTCGCAAACTTCCTCGTTTTTTTTGGGGGGGAGGAAAGCCTTGAATCTTTTTTGCTGTTAGCAACACTGCATCTGTTCAAAGAAAGCTGTGTGAGAGATTTTGATACTTCGAAAGGATGTATAGCGTAAAAGCGTTTAACAAACTATCTGAGATTAAAAGAATTTAATATGAAACGATTTGATTTTTTTCCCCTTAAATTACCAATTGACAGCCCCCTAAAAAACATCAAAAAACTGTTTAACGATCCCCCCCAGAGCGTGAAAGAAAGTTGATGCTTTTCCCTAAAATGAAAAAGAATGGGGAAAATCACTCTCCTTTAACAGCGGGGTTTAACAGGGGGAGCGGGGTTCCCAACCCATGAACCACTGTCGGCTTTCCCCCAAAGGGGCAACCCAAACAACCGCCGGTCTCCCCCGCAGAGCCTTTGATGGTAAGGATGACTGTTAACCAAGAGCCAGGGGCCACCTCAGGCAGCCCCCCCAGAGGCATTTTGGATTGTTTACAACTCACAAACCCCCCAAAGATTAAGGAAAGCATGTGGAGGTGGCGCTTAAATTTTTTCCTAACCCTTTTAAGGCATCTGGGTGTAAATTTTTAAAAACCCTTTTTGATTATAAAAATAATTTTCCCCTCCATATCTTTGTTGATTGTTATTGGGGGTAGTGATTCAAACCCCGGGTTTTACCTATCGAGCTTTTAATTCTCAGGCACCCCCTTGGTTGGGTAGAAAAATGGGGGAGCACCAGCAAAAATTGTGAATAAAATGTAAAAAATTTATTTATATTTATAAAAAAGCCACAAAAAGCCACACAGATCAAAGTGGCAAAAGCTAGGGACCAAGGAGGAACGCTGACGCATTTCGGGCTTAACTCAGCCCTTAGTCATAGCTGGGTAATCTGAGTATTAACACCCTCTTATAGTGCACAAACATTTTCAATACACATAATAAAATGAGATTAAACACACCTGAAACATCATGCCTGTGATCCATGCGCTCCTATCACAACAAACACACGAGATCCGTTCGGCCAGCAACCGGAAATGGACGCAAGGGACCTTGCGTTCCAAAAACCGGAAATGACGTTGTTGGAATAAACCAACCAACCGGATGTATTGCCTCGAAGAGACACACGTCACACGAAGTGACCAATGCAACTCGACTAAGCAAAGCAATGTGATCCTGAACCGGAAGCCGGAAGCATAGGCGCCAGGCCGTGCGTTCCAAGCTCTGGAAATGACACATTGAGATGCCTGGGCGAACAGTAAGTTCGTTGCTATGGTAGCGTACACTATGTACGGACCAAAAAGTATACATGAAAAGAGCTATTTATAAGTGTATCACAAGATATCTAGGAGCATTACCACTATAAGCTCGGAGCGTACATGGAACGCAGGCAAAAGATGATGTAATAAAATACTATATTGATAAATGGCACCACATAGGAGAAATAAATACTGATTTTTGCAAAAAACATCAAAAATTAAACAAAGCACAAGAAAGACATACTATAAATGATAAATAATATCTCTACGCATATTTAACCCTTTTGGATGGATACTGTCAAGAACCAAAATCCAATACGCCTCCCTGTCTCGCAACAAATATTCCCAGTCTCCGCCCCATATAGGTTTACGTACGTTTTCTATGGCTATAACTCGTAAGCCTTGTGTTAAAGATCCATGTTGTTCTATAAAGTGCTGCGCTACATTTGATTTATTAGGTTTGTTAATGTTAGAAATGTCACTAAGATGGTCTAAGAATCGAGTTTTTAATCTTCTAATAGTGCTACCTACATAATTGAGATTGCAGATAGTACAAGTGATAACATAGACCACGTGATGGGAATTGCAGTTCATGTAGCTCTTGATTTCATAGGGGCGAGAGGAATCAGAATTGTAAAAGTTGTGTGTGGGAAATGCAAATTTACATGTTTTGCATGGATGTGATCCACATTTAAAAAATCCTTTGTGGCGCAACCAAGAGGGTTTGTTAGCACTAGTATGCGTACGATTGGGTGATAATATATCCCCAATTGTCTTGGACTTTCTTGCCACAATGTGGCAACCTTTATGCAGGATGGTGTCCATAATTTCGTCCTCCTGTAAAATTGGTAAGTATTTTAAAATAATTTGTTTAATTGTGGCAAAGTGATGATTGTAATCTAACGCTAGTACCAATTTGCCCTTATCCCTATTTTTTGTTTGGCTATTGTTGTGCACCGGTTTGGTGGCCAGCATGTCTTCTCTAGTACTTTTATCCACAATCTTGGAAGCCCTTTCTAGTGTCCAGTCTGGATAGCCTCTTGATTAGTGTTGAGCGATTACTATCAACAAATTTGAAATCGGCACAGTTTTTATGTTGATCGAAATTTTTAGATCATGTGATAATATAGATTAAAATCTGTGCATCATCTATTAATATCGCGCCATTTTCGATGCTTCCTGTCATTTTGGCGGCCATCAAATCAGCTTACAGAATAGAGCAGGGTGAGATGTGTGTGCGACATCATGACTGGGATGTGTATGGTTGCGATTGGCTGGAAAAATCACATGACCTCGTTTTACATAGAACAGCCCTTCCTGTTCATGATCAGTGTCTCTCAGCGTCTCATAGCAGTAGGACGTGCGCTCTGCCTGTGTCCAAACAGCTCAGCAAAATGATTCTATTTCTTCACAGAGAAAGCTCTACTGTTAGCTGTGATACTTACAACTTAGTTAGATCAAAGATTGGAAGATTTTATGTAGTTAGGTAGAGAATTTAAAGGAGCATCTACGCTGTAAAGTCACGGGGGGAGGGGGAGTGAGGGGGGGGGGGGCCGCGGGCGAACACAACAAGCTCCATAAAGAATACTGGATATAAATTCACCAAGACTTAGTGTAGACATTGCACTGGGAAAGCTTTATTATTAACAGTTTTCTATTGAAAAATTTCCTGGATATTGGGCAGCCTGAACTTATAATTTGGAAAACACATCTTTTCTAGTAACTGCAGGTCTCTTTGTTAGGTGCAAACTCCACTTTTATTATCAGTATACATTTCAGATAGGTGTTCTTTTCAATTTTGCCCATCCAGCTTTGTTGATATAGGGACCTTGCAGTTAAATTAGAATCCAGCAATTTTGTAGTCACACAGGTTGATAGGTGCCAAAAATACCTTTTATTATCCGAATACATTACAGATACGTGTTTTTTTCACTTTGGCGCACTACAGCTTTTTCTTGAGGCCCCTTGCATTTAAATGTAATCAGCAAATTTTGTGTCCCCACAGGTGAATTGAAAGGTGCCAAAAATCCTTTTTTTATCCGAAAATTTCGATACTGTTTTTTCACTTTTGGGCGGGGCCCATTTTGTTGTAGAGCTCTTTGCAGTTAAATGTAAATACAGAAATTTTTGGTCACCAAGGAATTGAAAGGGTGAAAAAAACCTTTAATATCCGTATACTTTTCAGACGGGTGTTTTTCACTTTTGGTCAGTCAAGCTTTTTTATGATCTCTTTGCTTTAAAATTTTAATCCAGCAATTTTGTTTTGATTTAAAGGGGATTTGAGAATGCTGTGATTTGCCTTCTTTTAATAATAGACTTTCAAAAACTCTTCCAACCTTTCAATGGGAAAAAAATACCGTGGGGTCGGCAACCCCTTGCAGTCCCTCTTGTTTGTACCCGCAGCTCCTGGATCAGAATGTCGGGACGACAAAAAAGTCCCTGTGTTGATGATGAGAAACCATTGCTGATCCAAGGGTCTTTCAGCAGAATTGCTTGGAGGGTTCTCACTACGGAGGAAGACGATGGGGATGTCGTAGGGTTTCCCGCCTCAAAAAGAGAGGGGCGGTCGCAGAAGTCCCTGTAATTCCGCCAGCCACGGTCAGCGAAAACCCCCGCCCTCGTTTACGCCGTCAAAAAGGCCCAGGACCTCTCAAGCCGGGGCCTTTTTTGAGCAACCCCCTTGATTCACCAACGATGTCATATTAACCTTTGCCGTAAAGCATAGTAGAGGCAAAAACCCTTGGTGGTTAACCACCCCAACTGCAGTCAATGAGCGAATGCTGAGTTGAAATGGAGGCAACATTGGCTAAAAAAGCCGACCGACGCCGGGCCTCCAACCTGTCACACCCTTGTTCCCCCTCCTCCTCCCCTTTTTCCGCCACCACCAAGGTTCCTCAGTGCCCCGTTCTCAGAGTCATGATTGGGGTCACCTCCCCCTTAGCCTACAACGTCCCGAGTACCACCACACTACCAAGACCCCTTTCCACCCCCTTTTCCCCTTTCCCCCAGTTTGACGACTGCACGCCGACAGCGGCCCAGTCTAGCACCGCCTTCTGTCTTCCCGGTTTTGGGGGCGAAAAAATTTAACCCAAATATCCCAAAAGCCAAAAACCCGAATGTCGGCATTGCCCGGGTTTTGGCCTTGGAAATGTTGCCTTTCCCTCTGGTGGACAAGATGGGTTCCGCCCCGCATGGGCCCCTTCCCGCCCCCCCAAAACCCAAAGCCAACAGGCATTTCTTTGCCAGAAAAGCGACCTGCCCGGCCAGCCCCGTGTCACTAAAAATTTTAAGCGCGTTGCTGCATTGTGGGCCAAAAGTCCATCTGCCACCGACACCGGACTAGTAAGCCCCGGCCAAGGGCCCCTATATCCTGTGACAGCTCACTGGGGGAGCGGCTGGATGTCTCTGGGGGGGACGGTGGGCCCCAAACCGGGGCATGCACTTCAAAAACCCCAGGGATGGTGCTGGGCTCCTTTCCCCCCAATCCTCTGGTGGGATCACGTGCCTAGAGAAACCCGCCGTGTTGAAATTAATCTGTTTGGAGACCGCCCCACACAGGCAGGGGCTGTGCATGGCTCTCCGCAACGAGACCGAGCGCTGGCGGGTCCCAAGAACCTTGTGCCGGTAAGGTGGTGTGCGATAACGGGCGAAATTCGGGCCCCCCCCTTAAGTCGGTGGGCGGAGCACATCCTTGCCTGGACACCCATAACCTTGTCGTCCAAAATTTCAAAGAGCTCCCCAGGTCTGGACTGCCTCTGAGGAAGGCTCGAAGTTAAGTTGCACTTCCCCTTTGCCCCCCTGCTCGTCCCGACTGGCTGCTTGCAGGTCAGCTCGGCCCCCCCGTCAACCGTCTCATTGTTGACGTGGCAACAGCGGAAATTTCCCACCCTCCACATGCCCCCAGCATTGGGGCGAGGAAATCCATTACGCAACGAAGTGACAAAAGCCTGCAAGCAGGGTGCGGACCTGGGGGGGTTGAGCCCCCGGAGTGGAGGCGGTAAAAGAGCTCTGCCCCCCCCTTGAGTTTAAAGAAGCCCAAAATGGTAAATGGGGAAAGATGCCCTTGCGCAAGAGCATTGGTGATCTTAGTTTGGAATGATCGTTGGCCTTGAAACCAAAAGGCCCCCCACGACGGGAATTTGGGGCGGACAAGATACGGACACGGGGCCTTTCTCCGTCGAATCCACAAAGCCCCACAGTTTCTCAATTTTTTCGGTCTTCATTAGGCATGGTCGGGTCCCAGGGGTAGTGCAAGGCAGTGCTCAGCTCTCGGTCTCTCTTAGGCAAGTGAGGGCTTTGTTTAAGCTGGCCGGGGAAGCGGGGGAGGAGGAGAGGAAATTTTTTCCTAAACACCGAATTTTTCCGACGTCGGGGCCTTTGGGAAAAAGGGGGTTTGGGGCGAATTTGAGGGGAGGAGGAAGATGAGGAAGATCAGTTTTCTAGTGCCCCTCGACCCCGAGGTTTGGGAAAACAAGTCCCTCTCCCAAAGAGTGCTTGATGCCCATTTCCTCCAACATGATCCCCGCATTAAGGCCATCAAAATGAACAACATTAAGGGTTGGGCCACCTCCGGGTCCCCTACAAAACAAAACTCAGCACTTTCCTTCCACCCCCCAAAAAAAAGAGTAAAATGCAGGAAATGGAGACCTTGCTGATTGATCAACTGGAGACATCTATTGTGTCTCTTCCGTTCCCCAAATTCACGGTGAACAAAATCAGCGACGTGACAGCGGTAGAGTCCAAAAGTAGCCGTAGCGGCAGCAGAAGAGGCAAGGTGGCAAACCCTAATGGGTGCCCCTCTGGAAATTTTTATTTACCCCCTCACCAACGCATGCATGCAGGACAATCCAACACACAGAGACCAGCTTAAATCATGGTGCACGACTATCTGCGTCTCAACACCGAGTTTTTTGGTTTTTCCGGACCCAATAGACTTTGGGTATCCAAAAGGGACGAATGGCCCGATCGCTCGCCACGCCATAGGGGTTGTCCTCCACCCAGCGTATATTGAGGGGACCTTCAGCACAGCTGGAGGAGTCATTACAGACAAACGCACCCTTTTTTCCCACAGTAATGTGGATCTTTGACTTTCATCAAGATGAATCAGGTATGGATCTCTGATGATTTTGGGGGCCCCAATTGCCGAGGTCAGATTATTGGCTACTTACTCCCCTTAAACAGAAATGGTCCCCTTGAAAACTTTTTTTTAAAATATATTTCTTACTGAATTTTTTTTCTCTTTTTCCCCAAAATTCATTTTGCTGGTTTGCTGTAGGGATGTAAAAGACAGCAAGGTTTCAACAAAAACCCTATCCATTTACTCACTTTTTTTTTAGAAATTTCCCCCTTGTAATGGTTTTGAGGTCAGTTGCTTGAAAAAAGCTATAATTATGGTCCTTTGGAACGAAAAGGGCTTCTAAGTGGCATTTCTCCATCACAATTTTTAATAGTGGTGAGAAATTTTTATAATTTTTTGGGTCATGCTGCTTTTAAATGAGCAATACTACAGGCCTATTCTAAAAAATGTTGTTTTCTAACAACTTTGTTCTTCACCAAATGTCCAAAATGGCCAAGGTCATGCTTGAAAATTTTTGGGGGATTTTCTGTAAGCGCTATACTACAGGGCCTATTTTAAAAAAATGTTTTTCAACAACATTTTTTTCTTCACAATTTTCCCCAAAATGGTCAGGGCATGTTTGAATTTTTGGGGCATTTTGCTGAACAGCAGCTAGACTCAGGTTTTATTGTAAAAAAATGTTTTTCTTAAGACATTTGTTCTTCACAATTTTCAAGAGTGGCTCCCCAAAGGGGATGGTGTGCAGAAACAGGAATAGGTAGGCATGTTTAAAGGACCATATTCAAAATGACTTGTTTTTTTCAAGCTCTTTTCATAGCTATCAATCCCGTATTTTGACAACCCCTTTAATCAATTAAAAAAAGAGAAACAAAGAATGGTGGGATTTCCCTCCTATTTTAAAAAATGTTTTTTAGAAATTTAAAATACTAAAAAACTTGCATGTACAAAATAGCTTTAAAAAAAAATTTCCTCTGAATTGTACAAGGGAGGTACAGGAAAACTTGACCAATGTAGGTTATTCAAGGGCATGGAGTAATGGAGCACAGACAGAGAAAAAAAAGTACAGAGACCATTTTCCCCCCCCACGTTGAGTAAAAAGAAAAAAAGAAAAACCAAGAAAAAGGGCACCCGGGTGGAACAGGGGCGTTAACCACCAGTATTTCCAAGTGAAGCTCAATTGGTCCGCACTCATACTGATGGGCAAGCGCTACAGGGACAGTGGACAGTATATGTCCAGTGAAACTAAAATGGTGGTTGAAACACTCCTTTTTCCGGCACTTTTTAATCTGGGGTCATGCAGGGTTGGGGCGCATGCTGTGGCCCGGGACAGGTATATTCAATGTCTTTTGAAACTAAAATGGTAGTTGAAAGACTCCTTTTTCCGGCACTTTTTAATCCGGGGGTTATGAAAGTTTGGGGCTCATGCTGTGGGCCAGGACAGGTATAGTCAATGTCCATTGAAACTAAAATGGTGGTTGAAAGACTCCTTTTTCCGGCACTTTTTAATCTGGGGTCATGCAGGTTTGGGGCTCATGCTGTGGCTCAGGACAGGGATAGTCTATGTCCAGTGAAACTTAAATGGTGGTTGAAAGACTTCTTTTTCCGGCACTTTTTAATCTGGGGGTCATGCAGGTTTGGGGCTCATGCTGTGTCCAGGACAGGTATAGTCAATGTCCAGTGAAACTAAAATGGTGGTTGAAAGACTCCTTTTCCGGCACTTTTTAATCTGGGGGTCATGCAGGTTTGGGGCTCATGCTGTGGCTCAGGACAGGGATAGTCTATGTCCAGTGAAACTTAAATGGTGGTTGAAAGACTTCTTTTTCCGGCACTTTTTAATCTGGGGTCATGCAGGTTTGGGCTCATGCTGTGACCCAGGACGGGTATAGTCAATGTCCAATGAAACTAAAATGGTGGTTGAAAGACTCCTTTTTCCGGCACTTTTTAATCTGGGGTCATGCAGGTTTGGGGCTCATGCTGTGGCTCAGGAAAGGGATAGTCTATGTCCAGTGAAACTTAAATGGTGGTTGAAAGACTTCTTTTTCCGGCACTTTTTAATCTGGGGGTCATGCAGGTTTGGGGCTCATGCTGTGGCCCAGGACAGGTATAGTCAATGTCCAGTGAAACTAAAATGGTGGTTGAAAGACTTCTTTTTCCGGCACTTTTTAATCTGGGGGTCATGCAGGTTTGGGGCTCATGCTGCGTTCCAGGACAGGGATAGTCAATGTCCAGTTCAAGTAAAATGATGGTTCAAATAATACTGCCTTCTGGCACTTTTTAATTTGTGGGTGATGCAGGTTTAAGGGTCATGCTGTGGTACAAGACAGGGATAGTGAATGGTCTGTGATTTTTTTTCTGTGGCTTTTATAACCTAAGTGTGTTGCCTAAGATGTAGCATGTATCCATTTGACTGTTGTGGATTTTAATTCCAGCTTCTCCAGCCCTGTTTGGGTGTAAGAATGAAGGTGTTGTTGCTCTCCCATAGACTTTAATGGTCATCGGCGATCATCTATCATCGACCATCGAATATCTTGTCGATGATGGCCGACTATCGACCATCGACCGATGTCGATAGCCAACGTAATCGCTCAACACTACTCTTGATCTGAGTCTTTTATTGATAATATCTCTCTCAGCTGAAAAGCTGGAAGGAAGGCTACAATTCCGTTTGGCCCTAATATGCTCCCCTACTGGGATAGCCCGTTTAGTGTGCCTTGTGTGAAAACTTTTGAAATGAAGGATGGTGTTCCCACTGGTAATTTTACGAAAGGTTTTAGTAAGTACAGTTTGGCCAGGTACACCTGTAAGTTCTAAATCCAAAAATGTTGTAGTAACATCCTGTATCTTATAAGTGAACTTGAAGTTCAACGGATTGTTGTTGAGATACTGGATGAACTTATGTACGGCAGGTACATTGACCTCCCAAATGAGGAGGAGGTCATCGATGTACCTGCTGTACCATTCTATGTCATCTGCAAAGGGATTGATCTCTGAATATATGTAATGCATTTCCCACCATGAGACTGAGAGGTTGGCGAGTGATGGAGAGTACTTAGCACCCATTGAAACGCCTCTGACCTGGAGGTATACAATGTTGTTGTATGAAAAATAATTGTGGTGCATGAGGAACTCCGTAATCATGAGAATGAAATGTATCAAATCTTCGTTGTATGCACTATATGTTTCAAGATGAATCTGTAGTGCTTATAAAGCTATCTTGTGTGATATGCTGGTGTACAGCGACTCGATGTCACAAGTGACCCAGCACAAATTGTCAGACCATTTTTTATGTTGTAAATTGACTAATACATCTTTAGTATCCCTAAGATAGCCTGGTACTCTCGGTACTGGGGGTTGTAAGAAAGAATCCAACCATTGTGATACCGGTTCGAGGAGAGAACCGATGTCAGAGACAATTGGACGCATGGGGGGAGACTCTTTGTTTTTGTGGATCTTGGGTAAGCCATATAGTATAGGCATGACTGGATATTCCACCACCATGTACTCCAATTGTCTCTGGCTTAGAACCCCCAAAGCAACCCCCTCTTCCAGTAGGCATTTGATTTCTGACTGAAATTTGCTTGTTGGATCTTTATCCAATTTGAGATAAGTAGATGTATCCTGTAACATGAGTGACAGCAAAAAAAAATAATTTTTCCCGGTCCAGGACCCAAACCCCTTTCCACCCCTTGGGTTGCCTCCCGGGAAAAATAGTATGGGGTTTTTTTGTAAATCGTTTTAAAGTTTTCCCTTTTCAAAGGGAAATTTAAAATTTTTAGGTGGCCAAGGGCGCGGGGGAAAGGAATTTTGCCAGGGGTCCCAAGGTCAAAGGTTTCGATCAAATACTGGGAAACCCGGGTTTTAGGGGTGTATGGGGGTTAAAATTCCTCATTAGTTATGCTTATTTGTCTGACGGAGGACTCATCGATCTTATCAGTATCACATGAGTCCTGGGCCAGATCATCCGATACAAAAAGAGAAAATTTTGGGTTTCCCTATTGCATTTTTTACAAACATAGACTAGAAAAAACATATAATAGGAAAAGGGAAAAGTTCCCTTTAAATTTTCAAAGGGGGGTTGGGGACACAAAGGAAATTTCTTGGTATGGTCCAAATTTGGGCTCCAGGAATCTCTGACCGGGTTTTTGCACCCCCACAAAGGGCCCCCAGGTTTGTGTTTGATCGGGTCTGCATCTGGAATGGGGGAGAAAACCCCCTATGGCCCTGGAATTTGTTTAAAATTCCCTTAAACCTCCCTTAATTTTGGGGGGCCTTTTGGGAAAAATATCTCCTGAGGAGTGGACCAGTGGGGGTGTATGGGGTATTTCTGACAGAATTTGGTGTAATGGGTAGAATCTCGGGCCCGGGAAGAGATTTTATTTTTAGTTTCAGCATTTATTTTTTTTCGGGGGGCTGGCGTTCTTTCCCCCTTTTCTCCTGAATTCGGGGTGGTAGGGAATTGCAGGTGGGTCCCGCTTTTACTAGTTTTTCCCAAAAGTCTTTGGTTTCTTCTGCAAATGATGGCGGTCCGGGGCGATTTTATAACCTAGGGTCCCCAAAAATTTCATATCAAAATCGTCAATTGTTTTCTTTTTGGGGGTTTGGCAGGTATGTTTGGGAACTGGGGGGGGAACCCTTTAGGCCCCCTGGAATTTTCCTCCACCACTAGAAAATACTTTTAAATTTTTCCCTCTTGGGTAATTTTAAAGTGTTCAATCCCGGATTTCCCCGGAGAGGATATAGTGTTTTTGCCAAAAACTTCCTTTTGTGTTGGATCAGTCCTCCTTGGTTACAAGTATTGCATTTTTTATAACTTTTAGATGGTTACTTGCCGGTTTCGAAATGGAGTTCCCGGGTGCTAGGGGATATCTTGTTGATTGAAGAAAAACATTGGGGTTTGTTCCCCTTTTGGGTTTACTATAAAACCTTTTTTACTACAGCTGGATATAATTTCCCTTGGTAAACAAAAATTTTTGTCTTTCCTTTGAATCCATACTTGGTGTTCTCTGTCCCCAAATTTTCCCCAATTTTTCCTTTCCTTCAGTCTTGTTCGGTTGTTTGAGATTGTCTCAACAGATTAAAAACCTGGATTTAAAAACTTTTTGTCCTTGGTTATTCTCTTCTTGTTCCCCTTCTAATTTTTTTCTTTTTTCTTTCTTTTTCTCAAACCCCTTTTTCTTTTCCCTTTTTTCTTCTCCCTTTTTCTTTTCCTTTTTTTCTTTTCACCTTTTCTTTTCTTCTTTCTTCTCCCATTTCCTTCTTTTTTCAATTCTCCTTCCCTTCTTTTCCCTTCTTTTCTTTCTTTCTGCTATGGTCAGCCCCATATAAAAGCCACTCCTGTTCCTCTGAATTTGGGAAGAGAGCTGTGGAAATTTGCAGCCAAGTCTAACCGGGAGGTGCCTTTTTATTCCACTGTCTCTATTTTTTCCATGGGCTTTTTTCTTTTAAAATGGCCACTTTAGCTGCAATTTTGGGGATCATGCTTTAGAGTTGAATGGTTTTTGATTTCTTGATGGGCGTTCCCACTAAATTTTCTGGAAAAACCCCGGGAAAAGGCCCCACCCCCCCCCAAATTCAAAAGGCCCAAATCCCCTTTTAATTTTGGGTGGAAATGGGGTATAGTTCCCTGGGTTTTCTCTTCGGGAGCTTACAGCTTTTTGTTTTCGCCCAAAAGTTGACCTTTTGGGCTGGCCCTTTCGGGTTGATGGGCCTTCCGGTTTTCCCTTAGGTAAACCCCAGCAATTTTTGTTGGAATCGTCCTTGATCATCAGCTTTTTTTGGTCCAAACTGTTTAAGGAAGAAAATAGTTTGGGGCTCCTAATTGGATGTAGAGGGCAGTTGGAAGATGGGAGGTTTAGCCTCCCCTTTGTTTAAGACAGTTTTTGGAAAAGGTTCATCCGGGCAGCTGTCTTATCTGTGGGGAGGGTGATCTTTTTTTCTTTTTCCCCCCCCTTTTAGAGAGGAACAAAAGTTGCTGGGTTTTAAAGGGGTACATCTCTTCAAAAGTTTTCATTTAAAGGGATCAGTTTAAAGGGGGAATTATGCGGCATTTGGGGGGGGCCTTTTTTTCTGAGTGAGGTTGAAGCCCACTGTTTCAGGATCCCTTGTAGATCATGATGAGCCAAAAAATTTTACCGGAAAGGCCTAAAAAAGGGTGTCTTGAGTTTTTTTTAAAAAAAGGGCTTGTGCAAAACTTTTGAGGGAAGTAGGGACAGTCCGTTTCACAAAGGGTCTAAAATTGCAAGAATTTGTATCCAAAAGGTTAAATTTCCTCTCCAAAGTTTTTTGTGTCAAGACCCTTGGAAACTTGGCCCAAATCTTAAAATAGGAAGAGTTGAAAAAAAATGTGAGTAGTCCGAGATTTCCCCGAGCTGGAGTTTTTTGGGGGTAAGTTTTTTCCCGGGGTTTGAAAAAAAATCTTTTTGCCCCAAATGAGAGTTCATTTATGTAAAAAATGTCCTTTTAAAAAAAACATAAAAAACTTGTTTAAACTGGAGGGGTTTTTTTAGCCATTGAGACGGTAAGTGACGAGGCCTAGAAAACCTTTTAAATTTTTTTTAGATTGTTCAGTGAAGACTTTAGCATCACACTTTTTTTTTTTTTTCGTTTTATCAGTAAGGTGTTTGGTTAAAAAACCCTGTGATATGCATTGTCCGAGGTTTTAAAAATTTTTAGAAAACCATTGGGGCTTGGACTGTGGGGCTTTGCAGTTTATTTAAATTTATGCCCAAAAGGGTTGGGAAAAAGACTCCCCAAAAAGCTTTAAAGAAAGTTGGAAAAAAAAAAGGCCCACAAGAAAAAATTTACATGTTTTCCCCGGGCTTGAGTTTTAAATGGTTTGGGTGGATTTTGTTTCCCCTTTGAAGAATTTCCCCCTTCCGGGGGGTGAGTTAAAAGGGTATTTTACTGTCCTTGTGTAATGGGCATGAAGAAGCATTTCCCCCAAAAACCAAAAGACTGTGGGAAACAGGCCCGTGAAGAAGGTTTCTTGGTGAGGGAAGGAAAAGAGGTTTGGGGGCCACAAAGGGTTTTTTCTAATTTCCGTGAAGAAATGAAAATTCCCGGAGTCCGAACCCAAACGGGATTTTTGGAGGGTTTAACCCGGGAAAAAACTTTTCCCTTTTGAACAGGGGAAAGAGGTGTATTTGCAAAGGGGGAAATTTCAGTGGATGAGTACCCCACCTAAACCAGGAAAGTTTGTTTTTTGACTCCCGAGATTGTTCTTGATCATGTTTAAAAGGGGTATTGAGGCAAGCGAAGGGGGGTAGCCCCCCTCTTTTTAAGAAGAAATGTAAAGGTGGGGGGACGGGAAAGGGTGCCGGGAAAAAATTAAAGGAAATTTTAGACCAAATTCAGGAGGGTGAAATTTTGGGGTATTGTTGTCCAAATTCATTTCCCGAAGAAATTTTTTTGATAGTAGCATTCATTTTTTTGCGTTTTTTCAGTTTTAAGCAGATTTAAATTGGGGGGAAGTAGGAAAGATGAAAATTTGTCTAGGGCAGGAGTCCATGATGCCCAAATTTGGAAAAGGGTGGTTAAGCGGGTCTGGGTTTGGGGCGGGACAATTTCCCCTTCAATCATGAAATTAATCAGGAGAAAATTTTTAACTTCCCGGGGGAATGTCAGAAATTTTCAGAAACCGATCTGGCGGCCCCCTGGCTACAAGGGAAAAAGGAAATTTGGTGGCTTAATTTGAGATTGACAACCGGGGGTTTAGAATGACTTAAAAATGATGCTCTTGGAGCATTGAGGAGAACGGTTTGACAAAGGTTTTTCCCGGGAAACCTATGGTTTTAGGATGTAGGGGGTGCCCTTTAGGTTGGGAAAAGGGGTAAGATGCTTTTTGAGGTTTTTGCTTTTTTGTATGACTATGGGTTTAAAATTGGTAATTTGAGGCCAATAAAGGGTTTATTATTGTAGGACTGAGGTCCTGCGTTGTGTTTGTTGGTTTAATCTTGGGCGGTTGAAGACCAAAAACTTGGGTACGAGGTTGAAATTTTATTTTTATGCTTGAGGGGTTTTTTCGGTAGTTTTCTGACCATTGGTAGCAAAGATTCCTTTTTCGTCACTAGCTTTAGCCGGAAATGCCCCATAATATATCCGGATGGTTGCAGTTTTAAAAAACAAGTTTTTGAGTTCGGGCGTTGTCCCACCAGGGCGGGGCGCTCTGGAAAAGGTCAACGGAAAACCCTTAGGGCGATAGGAGTCCATAGGTTGTTTCCCAAAGGGAAAAAAATTGAATTGGGGTTTTTGGGAGAGTTTTGGTTTTTCTTGCTGAGCTTTTTGAGCCCCCTGGGGCTTTTGAAATAGGGTTCACAAATTGAAACCTCCCTTTTAAAAATTGGGATGAATAAGTTGAGCCATAAAGAACACTTTTGCCTTAGCAATGGGGAGGGAAATTGACTTTCGGATAAATTCCATATTTTGGTTTATTTGTTTCAAAATCCCCAAAAGGGGTTTAAGTAAACCTATAACAAAAAGCCCTTGAAAGGGGGATTTTGTGAGCTTTTGTGTTCATGTCAAATCCATGGTCCTGGGGGAAAAAGGTGACATCCCGGGGATAAAAACTTCCAAAGGGTTCAGTAGGGGCTTGGTAGGGAAATTTAAATATTTTAAATGAGGATTAAACCAAAAGGGTTTTTTAACCCAGAATGAAGACGTCGGCAGAAAATTTCCCCAGATTTTGGGAAAGTACTGTTTTCCTTTAAAAAGTGTCTTCTTTAGAAAAAAATTGATGATAGGGCCCAAAAATAACCCCCCGCCTTGATGCTTGGCAACATGGGATAGATCTTTTCCCGGGCGAATATGTCTTCTGTATCTGGCTGATGACCGGTTTTAAAAAGGGGATAGGGCTTTCTCAGGGGTTTGGGATTTTGGGTCAGTTGTTTTTTGACTTGTTCCCGGGGGTAAAAGGAAAGTAAATTGGTTGATCCTGGGGTTTTTGTGGGGTGGCGCCCTTTGGGTGAGAAGGGAAAAAAAGGGGAGAGGGGAAAAAAATCCAAATGGCTGGGAGGGGGTGGGTGGGGGTGGTGATGCCCAAGCTAGGGGGGAAATCCAAAGAATGAGTTGGTTCTAGTGGGTGGACGGAATTGGGTGTTGTTTGCAACAGAAAACTGGAAAAGGTTTTTTTTTTATTTTTTTTTTTTTTTTTTTTAAAGGGGGAAGGGTTTTCCGGGGAGAGTTAGTGGTTTGGGTTTTGGGAGAGCCCCCTTTGTCCCCAGGGAAATTTTGGGCCTTTTTGTCCTTTTTAGTACCCCCTAAACCGTTTTTCACGTTTCTGGATGGGAAATTTAAAAAGTTCCAAATAATGCGGTTATGGTATGGCCCGTACAATGCCCTTGATGGGAACGCAAAGTGCCCGAAGAAATGAGGGGTTATGGCCCGCGTTTTTGGGAAAAAGTTGCTTGGGCCCTTCAAGTACGGTTTTGTATAGTTTGTTTCGCAGAAAGAAAAACCCAAATTGGGTTTTGGGGTTTCGTTTTATAAAAAGGGGGCCCAAAAGAAAGGATAATTAAATCACGTTTTTAAACTGCCTGCTCTAGTGATGAAATACAGTGGACACGGAAAAGGCACCCCCCCGAACGTTGGAATTTAAGTCATTACGACTTGCTGTTTCTCTCTACCACCTATTCAACCCAAATTTTTGCCGCTATGCCACCCGATGCCCCGCAGTGGCAAATTTTCAAAAAGGAAATTTACAAATGCCTAGTATCCTGAAAATTTCAATGTTTCCCCAAAAATGAAGGGAAGAAATGGGGTTTGTGTCCCCCAAAATTGGGGGTAATGAAAAGAAAATTTCGTCAGGTGATTTTTGGGTTCACTTTTAAAGGGTAGAGATATTCACCCTTTGGGGTTCGGTAGTTTTTTCCAAACGGTGATGTGGGTTTTCTGGGTTTTATGATAGGAAAATTGGGGGCCCCCCCATTCCCCAAGGAAGTCAGTGGGTGTTTGGTAATGTGTCCTCTCCCCAGAACAGCGTGTGGTTGCTCGTGAGGGAATAGGAAAAAAAACTGAAGGCCTTTTTAATTTTGGGGTTTCCTGAGTGGGTCCTGGTCCCTGTCTATAAAAATTCTAATGGTAATCTTTAACCCCTTTTCTTCAGATCGGGTTTTTTTATAAACTATAAAAAGGTTTTTGGGGTTTTGTTTTAACCAGTTTTTTCAAGGGGAAATTTTGTCATCTGTCTATAACCCATTTTAAACTGTATATAAAATTAGGGCAGACTTCGGTTTCGCTACCCGGGGGCGCTTTTTAGGGACTGTTCCCTGATATCTTTTTTTTTTTTTTTTTTTTTCATAGGACCCAAGGGTTTGCCCGCACTTTTAATATGATTCCGAAAAGGGAAAAAACACCCATCCCGTCAGGTCCTATACTTTACAGAGCAAAAAAAGAGGGGATTTTAAATTGGGAGCGTTTAAAAGGTATAGGGATATGATATGCTAAATGTACCAGAGCACCACCCTGGGGCACAACCCGAAAAACTTACAAAAGGTCTCCTTAAAGGGGGGCGGGGCAACCAGCAAAACCGTTTCCCCACTAGACTGTTGAAGGGATAAGTCAAGGTTTTATAAAGAAAAATCCCCGCCCAAAAAACCCTTTATGAGTTTTATTTAGGCTCCAAATTCAGACAGTCCAGCCCATCCGTCCGTTTTACGGTAAAAACGTCAGCCCCCTCCCGGGTGGTCCTCGGGGGGTTTTGGGGGAAAGGCACCACTGGGCAAGATGTTTAAAAAAGGTTTGTGGGAAATTTTCTTTTTTTCCACCCTTTATTTCCCAAATTAAAAGCCTCCTTTCCCAATTTTATTGTTATTATTGCTTTACGACCGCGGAGCCGAGAAGTATGAACCCCTAAATTTGGTGGGACATGAAATCTGGGTTTAATCACAAATAAATTTCTTTCCAATAGAACTTTTTTTAAACACTTTCTATTCTAAACCCCTAAATTTAAAATTTTTTTGGTTAATTGGCGGTCGCTAAAAGAAAGTTATAAATTTTTTTGTACTTTTGAAGCATTAACTGTATGGGAACATTCGCAAAAATCTCCTCTGGGATTATCTGGGGGGGAAAGGGGAAGGGGCCCTTTAATTCTTTTTCCTTTTTTAGCGGCACTGCATTTTGTCTCAAGGAAAGCTGTGGGAGAATATTGTACTTCGATTAAAGGGTGGTATAGCAGTTTTTAAAACAGTTTTAAAAAACTATCTGATGAGCTTAATAAGAAAAGTACTTTAAGTAGAGAAGAATTTTTACGGCACTTCCCCCAAAGAATGTAATTTAAAAAAAATTACTTTATTCGGCAAATTGGTTTTAAAATTTTTTAAGGGGATACGGGATACACGGGACCCGCCCCAAAAATTTAAAGACCCGGGAACAGCTGTTTTGCGTTTTTAGGGCCCCAAAAAGCTTCCCCTAAGGGCCCAAGGGGGAAATACGTCACCAAAAAACTTTTATTTTCCCCTTTGCTGTCGTCATCATTAAAAGCAAAATAATTGTAAAATAAACAGATTCCCCTTCTTTAAAAAAGAAGACAAATCATTACGGTCATTCAGACCCTTTAAGCCCTAAAGCATTAGTACGCAATATCCAACTGCCCCGCACTGTTAAAAAATTTGTTTGACGATCCAAAATTTCCCCCTTTTAAAAATTTTTAAAATACGCTGCAACCCCGCAAAATTTTTTTTCCCTTTTATCTATTTTTTATGTGTGTCTTTCATTGGGGGGATCCCTTGGGGGGCCTTTTTTCCCTTTCAGTGAATATAGAAGTTTCTTAAAAAATGTATTTTTTAATTTATTTTTTTTTCCCCATATAAAAACTTTTTTTCACGGAAAAACCCGGTGCATAAACCCGAAAAATTTACCTACACGTCAAAATTGATTAAAATTTTAAAATCCTTTATTAAACCAATTTTTTTTTACTATCTTTTTTTAAATTTTTACCCGAATTTTCAAATTCCCAATTTATGGTTAATTTTGGGTTACTACCCCCTGAAACCAATTATTTTTTTTTCGTTTAAAATTCCCTTCACTTTAAATTTATCTCTCAAGTTTTTTGTACGTCTGAATGAGACCAATGGCGGATATTTAATTTTTTCATGAAGTAACACATCATTTTCTAGCAGATACCAAGATCGATGTATTGCTCGTTTTATTTGGTCTGCTAGTGGACTATATTGAAACGAAAAGACACATCTGTCTAATTTGCCCTTTCTTTTATTTCTATTCACCAATTTCTCTTTATCCTGTTTCATGGCTCTCACAAAAGCCGATTGTAAAATATTTTCACTATATCCTCGGGCTCTCAGCCTTTCCATCAATTCCATAGATTGCTCTACAAAATCATTGTACTCAGAATTATTCCTACGTAACCTCAGGAACTGTCCATATGGTAGACCCCTTATAACATGTTCTGGGTGGAAGCTTTTGCTATGCAATATAGAGTTAGTCGCTGTTGGCTTTCTATAACCCTTTGTGATTATTTCATTACCCTCAATTCCAATCATCACATCCAAAAATTCTATTTTCCTGCCTCCAAAATTTGCTGTAAAATTCATATTCATATTATTTTGATTTATATAAGCTGTGAATTTCCCCAAAATCTTCCTAACACCTGACCATAAATAAATACGTCAGCCCAAAAACGAGACCAATGCTTAATAAATTTCAGGAAGGGATTCTTCACATTATATATAAATCTTTCCTCCCAGATAGCCAAAAATAGAATAGCCAGCGTGGGGGCTACCGGCATCCCCATCGCCGTCCCAACTGTCTGTATATACCAGTCCTGCATGAACATAAAGACATTGTGAGTAAGAACAAAGTTCAGTAATTCACAAATAAATTCCACATGTTCCTTGTCTCTCTCTCTCCTATATAGAAAAGTTCTAATTGCTTGTATACCATCCTCATGTCTTATTCTTGTGTACAAACTTACAACATCAATTGTTGCAAGTTTATACTCTGGACATATATTTATGTCCGATAGATTATGTAACAGTGTTTTCGTATCCTTTAAATATGAGGGAATACTAACTAGGAGAGGACGAAGATACCAATCCAAATATTTTGAGATGGAACTTGTAAGTGACCCCCTACATGATACTATGGGTCGTCCTGGGGGATTTTCCAAACATTTATGAACTTTAGGCAGGAAATACCAATATGGTTTTGTCAATTTTGAAGGCAATAATTTCTCAGCTAACTTTGGTGTAAAAAAACCAATTGTTACACCCTTTCCTTACAACAGTTTCAGAGAGGCCTGATATTACAACAAAGGGTTGGAGGACTATTTTCTATATGTAATTCCATTATCTAACTGTCTTTTAGCCTCCTGTATATAGTAGTCCCTATTCATGATCATGATACTTCCACCCGTGTCAGCGGGCTTCAACACTATCCTATCATTATTCTTCAAGATCTTTAAAGCTCTACATTCAGCAGTAGTAAGATTAGAAACAGCCGTAGGATAAATAAGAGCCTTTATTTCTCTCAAAACGGCTGTGTTAAAATTAACTAGAGCTGAGCCCGGTGACAAGGGTGGAAAGAACGGAGATCTAGTGCCTCCCTGAAAACCTTCAATGTCCGAGGGTAATGTATCACAAAATTCAGCTCCCTCTTTCATCAAGTCAAAAAAATCCAGAATAGCTTCTCTATCTTCATTTTCAAAATTCTCACCCCTAGAAAAAGCTTCCACATCAACTGCAAGAGGCTTATCACCCGGTAAAATATCTGACTCTATAGGATGTTTCTCCTTAAATATTTTATACAAATTCAGTTTCCTCAAGGACTTACTTAAGTCAATCTGAAACTGCACAAAATCAAACTGATTTGTAATACAGAAGCTTAATCCCTTCGATAGCAAAGAGATAGTTGCCTCATCCAATTTAAGATCAGAAATATTAATAATGTTTTTAACATCAGCAAAACTAGAATCTTTACCCTTACTACTTTTTAATGCTGTGGAATTAGGAGGAGCAGGTATCTCTACTTTCGCCACGAGACCTGTTTCCTCTTCGTACCTCCCACAGGTGGGTTGTTTATTCTTATGTCTCCCTCCTCGGGGTTGTCCGCCTCCGGAGTTTTTTGACGCAAACCACCACGGTTCCTCGCCAGTCCATGATCTTTCCCTTATTCCCATAATCTTCCATGGTCTCGAGTCAGATCCATATATGAGTCCAATAGTCCTTAGTAAGGTACCAGATCGTGGTTTTTCCTCCTATTTGTTCTAAAGTCCGAAAAAGAACTGTTTTTTGTATTTTTCCAAGAGAACACTCTATCCGATCTGTAATCTAATTTATCACGAATAATTTATCGACGTTTCCTTCTCCCTGTTATATCATTTTGTATGGGGGAGATTAATCTGCCTTTCCATCTCACATGTAAATGATTTCCACTGTGCTTCCGTCAGTCTGCTTTGTAATTCCACTTTCGCATTTTTTAATTCCAAGCAAACTTGATCGTATTCTATCTTTGAACGATCCAATATTAAGCGTAGCAGATTTAATGAATGTTGCATATGGGCTTCCTTCCATTTTTGTACAAATTCCTAATCGCTGGTACTGAGGAAACTTCCTTAACTCCTGAGTCCTCTTGGTGTACGCTCTGAATCTTGATAGGACTGCAAGGTAAGTATTTGTCCCAAAAGAGCTTAACTTCCTTTTTTCAGAGAGCCAAATTCAGGACTCGGATGTCCAAGTGGCAGTTACTCAGCACTTAATATCAACATTCCCTTTGACGGTCAAGATGCCGTCTGAAAAAAAACGCTGTCAAGGTTCTCCTGGCCTTCAACTAGTGTCTTTTTGGCTGCTGAACGAATCTAATCAATGTTAATTTCATCCATCTCACAGGTGTGCTCTGAAGCTAAAGAAGAAGCTAATCACCAACTACTCCGGCAATAGAGAAACGAATGCTTCGGCACCACTCTGTTACTGAGCTAGCGATTTTGAATGCTATTACTTCATACGGTACAACGCCATAAATATACATCCATGTAGGTGGTGCTCAGTGAAAAAAGCAACAGTCACTTTGTAAAATACTTTAAGTAGAGAAGAATTTCACGGCACTTCACCAAAGAATGTAATAAAAAACCTTACTACTTTATTCGCAAACTTGCTTCCATTGTTAAGCCTACAGGATACACGAGACCACGCCAAAACTGACAGACCGGCAACAGCTGTTTCGCGTGTAGACACACGCGTCCTCTGAGCCTGAGGGGAACTAAGTCACCATGTACTGTTATTTCCCCTCTAGCTGTCAGTCATCATTAAAAGCAAATACATTGTAACTAAACAGATTCCATTCATAAAAATGAAGACAAATCATTACGGTCATTCAGACTTTGAACCCTAATGCATTAGTACGCAATATCCAACCGTGCCTCGCACTGTAATAACTTTAGTAAAATGACGGGTCCAATCCTCTGAAGAATTTTAAAAACGCTGCAACCCAGCAAATTTAACTCCTTCAATCTCATTGTTTTATGTGTGTCTTTCATATGGGAGATCCATCTCGGAGCACCTTTTCCCGTCTTCAATGAATATAGATGTTCTCTAAAACGTATTTGTAATGATCTAACTGTTTTCCCTATATAAAACTTTTTACACGGACACCAGAGTGCATAAACCACGAAGTCTGACCTACACGTCATAAATTGATTAATCATAAAGTCCTCATTACCTAATTTTATTTTACTATCATATTGAAATTATACAGCAATTTACAACTTCCACATGTAATGGTTACCTTTGGGTTTACTACTCTGTAAAACCAATTATTCTCGTTTTCAGATAAACTTCCCTTCACTATACATCCTCTCAAGTTTTTTTGTACGTCTGAAAGAGGACCAATGGCGATAAGTTTAATTTTTATGAAGTAACACATCATTTACAGCGAGATACCAAGATCGAAGTATTGCTTCGTTTTATTTGGTCTGCTAGTGGACTATATTGAAACGAAAAGACACATCTATCTAGTTTGCCTTTCCTTTTATTTCTATTCACCAATTTCTCTCTATCCTGTTTCATGGCTCTCACAAAAGAAACGATTGTAGAATATTTCACTAATCCTCGGCTCTCAGCCTTTCCGATCATTTCCATAGATTGCTTCTACAAAAATCTTAGTAACCAGAATTATTCCTACGTAACTCAGGAACTGTCCATATGGTAGACCCTTATAAAATGTTTCTGGGGAACTTTCGCTATGCAGTATAGAATTGGTCCGCTGTTTTGGCTTCTATAGCCCCTTGTGATTATTTCATTACCCTCAATTCCAATCTTCACATTCAAAAACTCTATTTTCCCTCCTCCAAAATTTGCTGTAAAATTCATATTCATATTATTTTGATTTATATAAGCTGTGAATTCCTCAAATTCTTCCTTACTACCTGACCATATAATAAATACGTCATCCAAAAAACGTGACCAATGCTTAATAAATTTCAGGAAGGGATTATGTTCATGCAGGACTGGTATATACAGACAGTTGGGACGGCGATGGGGATGCCGGTAGCCCCCACGCTGGCTATTCTATTTTGGCTATCTGAGGAAAGATTTATAAATTAATGTGAAGAGTCCTTCTAAATTTATTAAGCATTGGTGCTCGTTTTTTTTTTGGATGACGTATTTATTATATGGTCAGGTAGTAAGGAAGAATTTGAGGAATTCACAGCTTATATAAATCAAAATAATATGAATATGAATTTTACAGCAAATTCAAACTCGCTAGCTCAGTTACAGAGTGGTGCCGAAGCATTTGTTTCTTTATTGCCAGAGTACTTAATAAGAATGTAATGATGAAACAGACTTTTGATGTTTTTCCCTTAAATTACCACTGACAGTCCCATGTCCCGCGACGTGCGGGCCACGCCTGTAAGCCGCCCGATCGCACAGGCAACCCTATTCCATACGTCCATTTGGCCAGGAAGCACTTCCCGCAAGGAAGCGTATGCAAACACCAATTCGGCGAAGGTTAATCTGGCTTTTATATGTTTATTTTGGTGTAATGGCTTCTTCCTGGCAGAGTGGCCTTTCAGTCCATGTTGATACAGCTTCCAAAGATATGACATCAACGTATGGGCTGTTCCAAATTGTTAAAAGGCATAGTAATCCAAGTGTATGTAAAACTTTTGACTGCAGAAAGTAATAAAAATGCGTTAAAAATTTCTCTCATTATTCTGGCATTTGGCAAATATAAATAATTTTGGTAATCCTTAGTGACCTCAAACAGTAAGGTTAATTCTGATTTCATGTCGATAGTAAAATACATGCATATGTTTCTTTTTTATAGTATATTGTGAGACAGTGACAGGCACGTTGTGGAAGGAAAGATATGTTATTCGTCCCCTAGAACGTCTCTTATATGTACTAATAGGGATGCGCATGGACAGATGCTGTCACCCGAGTGGCCTGGACTCGGTGAAGGGAGAGCCGACAAGACCTGGTGTGTCCATTAGCACTAAGCTGCTGAGACATAATTTTTTTTTAGTACGGTTCCAATCCGCTTGTGTCCCGGTCGGCGTTTCCCTGGAGTGGTTCAAAAGAGCTGGGTGGTGGCCACTCCCCACGCCCCGGTGAGGGCGGGGCTCAGGCCTATAAAGCCTGGGTCGGCCAGGCCTTCATGGCTGGCTGGTGGAATACTACAACCACATGGTAACGAGTCCCTGTACTGAGAATATTGGTCTAAGTACAGAGTAGGCACGAGTGTGGTCTCTGGTTAGTCAGCGGCCATTACAGGTTTAGTTTTAGAGCCACAGCCGAAGCAGATTTTTGTTTTGATATGTATTTTGCCTGACATTAAGGCTGTGTTATCTTTGTTGCCATTATCCTAATAAACCCAGGCATATCCTGGACTTGGACTTTTTTATGCTGTGTCCCTGTCCTCTGTCTGCCAAATCCCAGGCTGCTACCTGAACCCTGAGGCTACCCCCACATAAGGTGCTTCGGATGTGGGCACTGCAGATGGTTTTAAAAGAGACAGTACACGCGTTTAATGGACCTAGTCAGCAATTGTTTGCTAAGGGCAACGGCCGGTGTAAAAGTCCTTGGATAATGCTCGAACTTCTATATCCTGAGGTGAAAGCTGCAGCTGCGCAGCAATCAGAGACCGCCAGGATGGAAGAACT
>JAODAL010053002.1:0-25593 GCA_025379985.1 Phyllomedusa bahiana
CTTGTGCTGACCACCTCAAAAGCTTAGACTTCCCCACATGGGCCCCCAAAACCCCTGCTTTTTCTGCAACAAGGACCCACAGAACCCCATGCCCAAATTTTTTAAATTTCCCAAACCGTTCACTGACAACCTCTACAGAAAATTTTTTCCCCCCAAAAGAATGACAATACCCCGGCCCGGCACCCCCAATGTCAAGGCAACTATCCCCTGTCACCATTTCCCCCTGCCGTTTTTGCAGCAGACCCCTCTGTAAATGAAAACATCTCCCTACTTCCATCCCCTATAACCGTCTCTAAGGGGGAACTCTCCGGTTTTTTAAAACCGGGGCACTCTTATATCTTTCTCACTAACAAAAGGTCATATTGCGCCCGGAAGTTAAATTCAGAAATTTTTTAATTAAAAACGGATATCAGTTTTAAACAGCCAGGGCCAACCTCCTTTTTGGCTCCAACTCAAAAAACCCAAACGGCTGTGTTCACATTAGGCAACTCAGCACCCTTTCAAAACACCGTAGGGAAAAAGCAGAAAAAAGGGCTGAAAAAAGGGCAAAATCACATTTTAGGTCCCCAAACTCCAATGGACCATAACACCTCCCTTAATTTTTTTCCTCCATTAAACCCTTTTGGGAAAAAAATGTTTCAAATTTGTCCCAAAAACCAAAGGGAAAACTCTTTTTATCAATGGGGTATTCACACACTTTAAACCCTTTCCCCCCTAAGGGGGAGCAAAAAACCTTTCCCCGGGCTCTAATGGGCTCAATTTTGCTTTACTAACCTCACCCGTTAAAGGTTTTTATTTTTAAAACCAAAAAAAAGCAAAAAGCTACAAAAAAAATAAACCCCAACCATTGGGGGCAAAAAAATTTCCTCCCGGGGTCCAACAGGTCCCAACACCACCCAAAAAATTTTTTTTCATTTTACTTCCCTTCTCTGCAAGTGTCCCCAAATCCATTCCCCCCCCCAAAAGAACCCCCTCTCTGGAATATACCCATCAGGGCCCGGGACACAAAAAACTGGCCTTTTACCAAAATTTTTCCCTTTTAAAACAAGTTTTTTTTCAAAACTCTTTTTGAGCCCCCATTCATGAAAACCATTTCACCTCCCCCAGGAATCCTTGGGGCACACCCCACTCCAAACTTTTCCCTCACACCGGGCAATTTCCCTCTCTAAATCCCGTACTGGCAACAAAAATGGTTTTCCCCAATGGGAAAAAAAACTAGGGGCCCAAACAACCCTGGGGCACGCATCACCCCAACTTTGGGACCACACAAAGGTCGCTGGGCACGGGGAGAAAACCCCCAAACCAAACTGGCCCTTTAGAAAAACTTTCCCAGCAAGCAGGAGGGCACTCAAATTCCCTTAAATTTTCCACCAAAAAGGGGAAAGGAGAAGGGAAACCTTTGTTTTTAAAAGGGGGTCCACCCCCTTTGCCCACCGGGACTTGGAAGTGGGTTAAACCCATTTTCTCTGGATTTCTATTCCCAACATAGGAAAATAAAATCCCCCTGTGATACTCTTTAGCATTATCTTCTAATACACCGACGGCCTCGAAAGTAGTCAACGTACTCAGTAAGCCTTAGAGTTATTGGCTCCTATCAAGGCCAGGGCTGCGTCTCAGGTTCATTTTTTTCATAAGCCTAGCGTTCACCACTCGACATTCAATTTTACACCTACGCCTCGACAATGCCCTGTCCCCGTCTCCCGAGGAATTTCTTTCCACCATTTAGGAACACCAACATCCTCGAGAGACAGATCACTCTCATGCACTAGTTCATACCACAACCTCACAGAGCGACCAACTCAGCTGAGAAATTCTTAATTTCTTACGCGCTATCTATCTACATTCAAAGCTGGGAGCTGAGGCGGCAACATTCACACTCGCAATTATTTCACACTCAGTAGCCCCTGACGACGCTCTCATACGTACACCTCCAGATAGCAGGATACCCTGTAGCTGCCACCTCCTCTCAACTAACTACCAAGCACCCTCAAGCGGCTTTGAGCTTACGACCACCGTCCGACCCGCCATTCCTGGACAAGCTACCACCCTGCTATTCGCCATTGACCAGTAACAATGGAGCGCATAGCAGCTATCTACTTAATCCAAACTTATTGATCAGTAACACTGACGAATTACTCTTTAGGCGACCCATCGCTCCCCCACCCCCCCTGCCCTCAAGAGTATAGTGAGACCACGCCGCTCAAGTCTACACAATCTCAGAAGCATATTATATTAGCTCACTAGTGTTCTTTTCTCTAAAAGAACAGCCATTTCAGACATCATCCATAAAACAACCTACAAAAGTTACCCCAACAGAGATTATACATAGCAGAAACCCAAGATGATTCCTCACAAGCTATTTGGACTTTTCTCAACTTAGCTACCAGCTTTCTAGCCCCACAGTCTTATCCCACACCAGATGTCCACATTCACAGACTCAAGTCCCAAGACAGATGAACTTCTGAGAGCCATCATTCTTTTTAAAGTGGCAACGCACACTCAACTGTGTGCATGATACATTCCATGGCTCTTACACTTAAATCCCCACCCAATGAGCACACACACACTTATGGCTAGTGGCCTCGTCCAAAAACACACTTCTTCCATCTGCCACATCGCCGTCTATACCACAACGCAGCAACACGACCAAGAAAATACGAGCGGCGACAGGTCAACCTAGAGGGCCAGTACCAATCTCCTCCACTATCGTAGCAGCGATCTCCAGCCTTACACTCACAACCTCCTGTCTCCAACCTGTCGTCCCTCTTAAACAACAGATTGTTAATAGACCGTCCCACAAACAAGTGTCCCAAAAAAGCAAGTTCAACAACTTACCCGGTTCTGGTCGGGCATCACAAAGGCTAATTTCCGGATGCACTCTGAGACCCTTTCGTGACATCCAATTGACCCACAGCAGGACGCCTGCCCACAAGCAACTCCAGGGTTCTTACTGTCATATTCCTTTAACTAGATTCAGAAGCTGCTCTCCATCGTTAAGTCTGTGTGCCCTCGTTCACTGCCGCATCCATGGCCTCTGCAGATCTGTCCTGTTCTGGAGGTAATGCCATGCTGGTGAGGAATACACGAATTTGCCTTCTTCTGGAAGACCCCCTGGCCATGTAGCTCCATCCTTCTGCCCGACCCTCATGAGGACTGCGTTAAGCCTTCCGTTCTTGCATAATGCTGTATAGAACAGATTGCTTAGGCATAGGCCTGATGTTGCTGGGATATTAAGGCTGATGCCACTGCTCAAATAGTTTGTTTCAGCTCTCTCCATAATCAAACAAGAAAATTAATTTTTTTTTCGCACACGACAGACTCTATGCTCAACTGAGGCAGCATCCATTGTAAAACGGCCAATTTTTTATTCTGCCCACATTTGTGCACTGTCAAAAACACCGAGCCAAAAAACAACCACCATAATATAAGGTTTTTAGAAAAAATTAAAATGATACCGCCAAAACAACACAAAATCTTTAAAAAAATACAAAATCATTTAACATTTCTACAATTAATAAAGAAAATATATAAAATATACAACACAATACAAATAAGACAATAGCAACTAGCACAATGTGAGAGTAACTCCTATTGACATTATGGTCAATCACAGTATATCAAGAATAAATAATAGTTTATGCGATACCTAGGTAGACATAAATGCACCTATATCTGCAAATCTGATTTAATTATAAACCAACAAGTAATACGCTTTCATATATCATAAAGATCTTATCTACCAGGTAAAATATCCATAACTATAATTGCATTTCAGAAGCAATATCAAGACCGCAAAAAATTGAGGCAATGAGAGAAAATATCGACCCCCCAACAGTCGCTGTTTCTTCCACACCACCCTTTTCGCATAGATCGAACAGCCGGTTGTTGAAAAACGCGCTTCGGGGATCCTTTCCATTGCCTTCCACTTTTTTCTGTGCGTCTGTATTGCTTTATGAAATTATCATATGTTATGATATTTATCCTAGAGTAGATATGATTCTTCTCTATTAAGCCATGAGCAGTATTACTTTTCTGGTAAATAACATTCAAATTTCAGGATATATGTGTTCATTTATCTACCCTAGGTATCCATAAACTATTAATTTATTCTTGATATACTGAATGATTTAACATACAGTCCAATACGCGAGCGAAGCGTCTACTCTCCCACATTAGCTGCTAGTTGTTTGTCACCATCTATTTTTGTATGAGTGTTGTATATTAAATATATATTTACATCAAAATAATTGTAGAAATAAAGATGTTGTATTTTTTAAAGGTTTTGGTTGTTTTGGCCGGCACAGTTTTGTGCACTGTGCCACTTTCAACACTTCTTGGCGCCACACTTCTGTCCATCCGTACCACTATGCCCACATGCTCCACCATAATGTAGGCACTCACTCACGTTCAGCTACCATCTTGGACTTCCCAGGGGGAATTCCGCCTTGGATGGCCATCTTTTGGTAAATGGTTTAGGCACTTCAACAGATTGCACTTTAGACACCGGATTATTTCTTTAAGTCTAGTCTCTGCCAGCTTTATTCTCAGCACAGTAATACAGCAAACAGAAATAAATGTAAACAATAACCCTGGCCATCTTAGCAACAACTAAGCACGTTCCAGATTCCCTCTCTACCCGGGTCTGGACCTAATTTCCAGTCCACAACACGCAGTCACACCTCCAATAGACTTTCAGCTTCTAGAGGTCAAGCCACATCAGCCTCTGTGGGTAAGAGCTCCCTCACTTCTTCAGTCACTCCACTTCCAGGAAATACCACACCCCTGTACATCTGCACGGCTCAGCCTTTTATACAGGCCACCATAGACCTTACCAAAACCTGCCTATGAACACACATTTGAGTAGACCACCCGACACGTCGTCGACATCCAATAAAGAGCCGACGACCGATATCAGCCAACAGAGTTATAAAAGCGCTGCAACCACTTACCGTGTGCTGACAGTAAAAATAAATGGATCCTATCCCACCAAAGCCCGTACCCTTGAGTGGTGATTTTCTTGTATTCCCTGTATAACTCCGCTTAGTGCAAAACATCTGACCACACATATTTAGCATACTGTCTTAGTTATGCTATCTATTACTCTAATGCACCATAGTAGCTGCGCGAGTCCGAGCCCTATGGCTTCAACCAAATCTAGGAACACAAAATTACATAACAATCATAACATAGTATTACACCTTTATAAACAAAAGATAATCATTATTAGTAGCGAAGACGATTTTTACATGTAATGAAATCCAAAATACCTATCCTACAACAGGAATAGTAAAAATAAAAATTCTTGTTTAGTTCACTTTACAATAGGTATCACCCTAACTGACTCAATGGCATCAACCTTTTACCTTCCCTATCCTTAACCGCTCTTAAGCCGAATGTCCTAAAAGTTAGTTAAAGAACAGCACATTTGATATTTCTAGCTTTTGTCTTCCTTAGCGTTTCAATACGTCATAACTTTTGTTTTTCAATAACAGCAGTTTATTAAAACCTCATTTTACTTCTTAGGAGCAATGTCAAGTTGTAATTTCTGAGGAAATATTTAGTTCCGCTTATAAATTATTGCCCGAAGTTTTCATCTTCTTTCATTTTTTTTCTCAAAACTTTTTTTATCTATTCTCTACACATCAGTCTACAGTTTTATACTATAATGCCCTGTATGAGATAATTCTATTAGTTATTACGTGGTCGTTGGATACTTTATATTGTCGTCGACAGTACTTTGCTTTTATTAAACTATTTAAATTTTTCTTTTTTTAGTTTTATAACTTATTTTATTTTATTTTTTTTTCTATACTTTTTAATGTTTTCATATGTTTTTGTATTTTTTTTATTCTCATGAAGGATAACTTGTTACTTTTTTTTTTACACTTATTAATTGTATCTGTCATATTCATATAAATTACCTCTAATATCATTATATTAAACTGTTCAGTTTAGACATAATGCAGCAATCCCATGGCAGCACTACAGTCATGTCTTCGCGATCATGCTCATAGTCATTCCTTAACGACAGAACAGTCCCTGTGACTTATACTCTAAGGTCCCCAAGGAGCCTGACTATGCAGCCCAATTTCACCGCGTCTTGACAGGTCAGCCGAGGATTCCTTATCACCTGACACGAACAGGGAAATGTCCTTGTGAATACGATGCGGTCTACAGAACTGCACAAACCAATCAAAGGGTTAAGCCCAGGGAAGTGCATGTTTATCCACCGCTCCCGCTCCTTTGTGCAGGAGCTGTACTGAGATTACAGCCCTGTTCACAGTGCTGCTGCCTCTCCGGGCCCTGCAAACCCCCGATATCTGCAGCATGTCAAAAGACGTCATTGAGAGCACACGGAATGCGACCTGGCACCGCGGATGTCAACAAGTTTGTCAGGCGGTCGTCTAAGGGTTTAATGCTCATCAAAGCCTTAAAGAGATAGCTGCAGACTGAAACTTCAACAGCCATCCTCCAATTTTAACCAAAAAATAAATTTGAGCAGACTGTAAGCTTTCTAAGTAATACACACAAAAGCATTGGAGCAGCACAAAGGGTCAAAAAATTTATTAATAAAAAACTATCGCAAATATATTATTTTAAAACCCCTTAAGTACCTTGGACGTGGTAATGCATACTTGACACAGGTCTCGTTGGCGTGTATATCGAACCTTGGACATATGCATACGTCCTAGATCGCGCAAACTCTCAGCAAAGCAAGTTACCGCGCGATCGGCAGCGTGCTTAACATCAGCTTATTATACTTAACAAAGCTGAACCAATCCTGAGAGAGCAGACATCACGTCTGCCCCAACCCGCCGATTCACTGCCCCGGCAGGGGGTGGTGGCGGGTGGGCAGATTTACACCTCTTATAATTTCTACATCTATTCGCTCCCTCCTGCGTCGTATTCGTCTTGCGAACAAACTAACTGCAGGTGATCGCGCTCGAATCCGTGCGCAGCTCCCTCCTTCTTACAACAGCACGGAGCGCATAGACATTCTTTCCGGTTGTCGCTGTGGACGTTCCATGGATGCCCAGGCCGTTGGCCCTGTGGCATGGCCCAGGCAATCGTGATGACATTGTCATAGGGAACCAGTGCCCAGCAAAAAGCGTGCAATGATTCCTAATTGAATGAGAGATCTAAAGATAGGTGTCTCATTCAAATCCCCTATGGGAAAAGATAAAAAAAAAAATGTGATAAAAGTAAAAAAAAGTGAAAAACATTATAAACACAAACACCAAAAAAAGTAAAAACACGTAACACCGGCCTTTTTCCCTTTACAACGTCAATCGCCCCAAAAAGATCAAAATTAAATAAAGTACCCGTATTTGTATCGCCGCGGCGTAACGACTCTTCCCTATAAATCTGTCCTGTTAATTTACGCGTACGGTGAACACGTAAAAAAAAACCAAAAAATAACTATCACAGAATTACAATTTGTCATCCCGCAGCACATAAAAGGGAATAAAAAGTGATCAAACATATACAATGCCAACATTGTACCAATTAAAACATCCATTCATCCCGCAAAAAAAACTCCTAAAAAATCCCTGTATACGGAAAAATAAAAACCGTTTATGGCTCTCAGAAGATAGCGATCATAAATAGTCTTTTACACACTAAAAAACACTTTTTTTTTTAAAGTGCTTCAACATAAAAAAACTATATATATTGGAGGATCGCCATAATCGTATCGACCCACAGAGTAAAGTAACTTATTATGATACGGCACAGTGAGCGCTGTTAAAAATAAAAATAAAAAACACTACTAGGATTCAGTATTTTCACACTCCGCCTTTCCAAAAACGGATTCAAACTGATCAAAAAGAACTGTCCCCCCAAAAAATGATACCAATAAAAACATCAGTCATCCCGCAAAGATCAAGCCTGTATACAGTTCCATACAAGAAAAATAAAAAATATGGCTCTCAGACTATGGCAATGCAAAAATTTGTTTTTTCCTGTTGAATAAATATTTTTATTGTATAAAAGCATAAAAAATCAAAAAAAAAAATATACAAATGGGTATTGGCTGAAATCATATCGACCTGCTGTTAAAGCTAGCTGTCATATCTAACGCAGAGTGACCGCTATAAAAAATAAAAATAAAAAAACCTACCAGGATTGCGTATTTTGTTCAAACGCCCTCACACAAACCTTATAACAAGTGAACAAAGTGTTGTATATGCACCCCATAATGGTACCAATAAAAGCATCTATTCACCCCGCAAAAAACAAGGCCCGCATAGAGCAGCTCTGCCACAGGCCCCCCCAAATAAAAAGGGTTATGAACTGTCAGAATAGGACAACATAAAAACCAATTTTTTATAGACCTATTCTATTGTTTAAAAAGAATAAAACATAAAAAACTATATAAAAGTTAACCATTGCAAATTTTACCGACCCCCCATAGTAAACGTTATCACATATATTATACACTGCATGGCGAACGCTGTAAAATGAAGCCCAAAAAACAATGGTGGAACTGCGTTTCCCCCCCCCATTTTCATGCCCAATGCTAAGAAAACCGATGAAACACCTGTGCACCCAAAATGAGCACAATACACCCTATATAGATCTCTGAGGTGTTGAATCTAAAATGGGTGACCTCTGGAAGATATCACCTGTTCTGGTACTTTATGGGGCTTTGCAAATGCGACATGGCCCCACCAAAATCCTGCGTTTCCAAAGAAAAAATAGCGCTCCCTCCTTTTACGCCCTGCCATGCGCCCAAACACATTTACACCCGCATGTAGGTAATTGCCAGACTTGAAGAAATTGCTTAACAAAGTTCTGGCGTTCTTTTTTCCAGATTCCTTGTAAATATGAACATTTTACGCTAAAATTGCAAGATGTAATGGAAAAAAAATGTTAACAATTTTTCACACCTAATGCTAAAAAAAAAAATTGTGCATCACCTGTGGGTCGATATAAACACACTAAAACACCTGTAATGAAACAAAATATAACTTAAGGGGTTAGTTCCAATATGGGTCTTTTTAGGGGTGTTTATTAAGTTTGCACCTAGGCCTCATGAACCGGAAATGGCGCCTCAATAAAATTGCATTGAAAATGAGACCCCAGAGTCAGTATGTCTCTTCTTATTCTGGGCTTATGGTTGAGCCAAATAGCACACTATGACACATATGGAATATCTCTAAAAACGCAGACCCTGGGAAATGATATTAAGTTTGCATTTAAACCTAGTCACATTTACCGTATTCCAGTGAATAATGATACATTTTGAAAATCTGCAGAATAGGGGTTTGGAAATTTTGAAATTTTCACCTCCATTTTGCTTTAATTTCTGTGAAATACCTAAGGGTTCACAAACTTCCTAAACTCTGTTGTAAATACTTTTAAGGGGTATGAGTTATTAGAAGGTTGTCATTATGGGAGTATCTAACATGCAGCCCCTCAAATCACGGCAAACTGGACTGGTCCCTAAAAAAATGTTATTGCAAATTTTTCTTGAAAATGTGAGAATTTACAACGAAATTTCTAATGCCCACGAATGATATAAAAAAAAGGACATTTAAAAAATGATGCAACCTATAGTGGACATATATAAATGCTAGTTATAAACTATTTTGGGTGTTTTAATTATCTGTCTGGCACGCAGAAATATTTTGAACTTTCAAAATCACAGGAATTTTTAAAATTTTTCACTGAAATTTGATATTTTTTCACAAATAAAAAGCTTGTATGGATAAAATTTTTCTTATAACTTAAAGCACAATGTGTCAGAAAAAAACATTCCAAATCACAGGATGGGTAAAAGTTCAAAAAGTTTATCCACATAAAGGACACATGCCAATTAAAAAATAGGGCGGTCAGTGGGGCCAAAACGGGCCGGGTCCTGGGGTAAAACCATGGAGTAAAAGAAAATATCAAAGGACCCGGGGTCCTTTTTTAAATTTAAGTTGGCATTTACCCACTTCTACTAAAGAACAAAAAGAAACTTACAGTAAATCACTCAATCCTATGACAATGAAATAATATAACTTTTGCCTTAAGGGGTTTTTACGTTTCATCTTTTGGGCAGCCTTTTAATACTGGTTGCAACACCTTAAAAAATGGAGAGATGTTTCCTCCCCCAAGCAGGATGTTTTCACTCTTTAACACCCCCAAATGTGCACATAGGATTCATCTTGTGATTTTAGGAGGAGAGGGGGCCAGCTGTTGGAGACAAAGGGAATCTTTGGAATTGAAAACAAGTGTAACTGATAGTGCATACACATTCCGCTCCTTTACATACTTTGTAACTAAATCATTTGATATTCAGGGCTCGGGGAAATGGATGATCTTTTTTTTTTTCTAACTCCTCACAGTGAAAATCCTCAGATTATTTCACCTCTGAACCTACAGAACTGTAGAACAAACTAACACTTTTTCGCTTTTGTTTTTCATGGATGCACCCAAACTCTCGTTGGGGCAGGACCTCTGATTGAGTAATGAAAAAAAGCAAACCCCCCCTCCTCACAGGACCTTCTTCTCTGCTCTTCTCTTGTTTTTTTCTCACACAATCATCTCCAAGATTTCTCCCATGCTTTCCCTATACTCTCATTACCACAATACATTTGATTCAACACCATCTTTACTAGTTTCAAATGCAAAGTGAAAATCCATCTCTTCAGAATAGCCTACAATTCACAATAACCCTGCTGCCACTACACTATAATGCACACATCTGTGCCCTTCACCTTCTTCTACCCCTTCTCCATTGTAATTTGTAAGCTCTTGCTGTTAGGGTCCTCTCTCCTTCTGTATCAGTGTGTTGCTTAGTGGTATTGTATTTGTCTTATATTATGCACCTGGACACCTTGGCTTGTACAGCAGCCTGGAATTAATGGCGCTCAAAAACAACTCTCTTCTTAGTTTGCTGTGGTCTACGGTTCAGTGGAGTACACACTATGACACTAAACCTCATAGTGACTACTTTTCAGCCTATAAATAGGCAGACTGACTCATTACAAGTTTGAAGACACCTATGATGCTAAATACAGGATACAACGAAATATACAAAAAATTGAAAGCAAAAAAGGTCATACATTAAAACTTTATTAAGTACAAAAGCTGAAAACCATGATGGGATAGACAGGAGTCACCAACAAATTGCTATACATAGAATCATAGCATAAAGTGCAAATACACAAAGTATAATGGTACGAATGGTTGAGGGTACAATCACAGATACATTTCAGCAGGAGGTGAAATGTGCATTGGGATGTCGTACTGGATTGTACGTATTGGGTAGATTGTCTATTTGAATTATAATCACATGTGTCTATATTGATGCTATTTGCAGGTGCTGTCGTTTATACATTTTTGGTGCCCATTGTGGTGTTACTGTAAGGCCCCTATTGCTTGTATGTATCTGTGATTTGTACCACCAACCATTTGTACTATTATACTTTTGTGTATTTATACTTTATGCTATGATTCCATGTCCAACCATTTGTTTGTCACTCCTGTCTATCCCTCCATGGTTTTATCTTTTCAACTTAATAAATTTTACTATTTTATGGGCTTTTTTGCTCTCAATTACTTGTGTATTTTATATATAGGGAGAGTTTGTTCATTTATTACAAAGGGCAACTGAGATATTTCTAATCGCCCAGCCATATAATAATTAACTGACTTCTTGTTGATGCATTTATTACAGGACACACCTTAGCTTAACATTTAACGTTTCCCAATGATCCATTTGTTTTCAATCTTTTCTAGAGATACAATAATTTTCGACCAGGCAAGTTTCATTATTTTTTTTTTTCAATTGAACCTCAGTTCAAAAGCAATTTCTGATTTCCATTAGTTGATTTTCCGTAAATTTAAATCTATCAAGCTTAACGTTTTAAGCTATTTCAGTGACCATAGTGTGCTTTTCTCTCTTTAACAGAAGGGTACCAGCAATTTTTTTTCACATGTATATTTTGATCACAGCTTAAGACCAGCTAATATTTTATTGGACATTTTGATATCTGTAAATTCTACCTTCCATTTTGTAAAGGCTGTCTCTGCTGAATAATAGTATATACAATCTTTTATCTTTTTTGAGACTCTCATTTAAAAAAAATAATAACTTATGTCACATTTCTAATTTACTTTGCTCTTTTTATTTAAGATTTTCTTTTTATTGCCCCATGACTTTTTTTGTACTTAACATAACAATGTTAGTAACACTTTAATTATCTTGTGCTGTTCCTCAGTTATTCAGTATTATATCACAGTATATTCCAAACTACATTCTTAATTCTAGTCATTTCTAGTTTACCCAGTTGACAGCTTGTTGACAGACACACCCCTAATAGGTTAACTGTAAATAATGTGCTTTGTGCTCTATTATGACACTGAAGGAAGTTAGGTAAAGCTGCAAACTGTCAACCCACAGCCTATGAAATTGTAAATAACACAGTGGACTTGAATAAACCAGAAGATAGAGCTTGCTTTTATAAATGAGTAAAAATGAGTAAAGGCCATGTACCTACTGGTTCCAGAATTGTATATGGAAATTTTCAATACACAAAATGTTTAAAATGTTATTGTAAACATTTACTAGTACATTTAATTCTTAGTCTTATGATTCTCTTTACAACATGTGAGGGCAAAGTGCCTGAAAATGAAGGATCCATTTGACATATAATATATTTCTTTATGGATTGAATCTAAAAATTGGTATAGATATGCCATAAGGAAATGTTTAAAAAAATGTTTTATTTATAGTTCCTGAATTTTTAGCACTGCATGTTGTTGGAGATCTCTGTTCTATCTAACTGCTGTGTAGGAATGGGAAGTGATTACCATACCATCCGAGAAAGCACTACTAAGAAGTTCTTTGCTTCTGAAAACAGAATTACTTTAAAAACCAAAGAGGATAACAGGAAAGAATGAGACTACATGCGGGTCAAGAAAGATAGAACGCAAGTCAACAGTAAATTTTTATCCATACAGGTTTCGAGGGATGTGAAGATCATAATCTGCTAAGGGTCACTGAGTAAGTGTTACAGTAGTGTTTTTGGAGGAATATTTTGCGCTTGGGCTATCGTGATCGATCGATAGTCTGATAGTCGGCCGCTACTCGTTAAGGTTTTTTCGATAGTGAGCATCGATTATGAGTTTTAATTACACATTAAAGTCTATGGAGAGCAAACAACACCTTCATTATTACCACCACAAACAAGGCTGGAAGAAGAGAAGCTGAAATTAACCATTCCACAACAGTCAACTGGATACGTCCTACATCTTAGGCAACACACTTAGGTTATAAAAGTCACAGAAAAAAAAGTCACAGACCAATTTACTATCCCTGGCTTGTAACACAGCCTGACCCTTTAAACCTGCCATTCACTACACAAAATTTATAACTGTTGCCAGAAGGCCTGTAGGATTGGATCCATCATGTTGAATTGGAAGGGACATCGGATTATATCCCTGGCATGGAACGCCAGATTGTGCCCCATACCTGCAATCTGGTAACACCCACTTGTATTATGTGCCCAGGTCGGTTATATGGAGTCGGTCAATTAACAAACCTTGTGAGCGGGATAGGGTATGCGTGTAGATGTAAGGAAGGGAATTATGTACTTATTTACTTCGAACTATTTTTCTAATCAAAAATCACCTGGGGGGTTTTTCACAAGCACCACGCCCTTAATTCTCATGATAACCAGAATATCCCACAAAGAACCTCTTAGCCGGGCGCGATAGGGGGAGATGGTGACGGAGAGCGGCGGTCGCCTTAAGAGGGGGAGTGACGAGATTAATTAGTATGGGCACAGTCTATACGATGTTGACGACCATATTCAAGTAACGCATTCTCAGCATGAGTATGGAACTAGGCGACTCAAAATTCACAACATCAACAAACACATACACTGCGGGTCGTAGGATACTCAGCCAAAACACCCATCACAAAGTAAAAGAAATACAGCCATGACAACTAGCCCAAGCACGACACTTGATGCCCCCATAATCTAGTCGCTCCGAAAGACATGCTAAAAAAAGACCCCAAACCCTTGCATCTAATTCATTTATGAACACCCCACAAATTTTATAACATAATCAACCTACAAAAAGTGACGGAAAAATTTCCCACATCCATTAAAAAACAAACCAAAACCCAAATAAATAAAAAATAAAAAAACAAAAATAAAATACTAAAAAAAAACAATAAATAAGCGGATCAGATACAGTCTTTCTAAAACTCCACCATTTTTAGTTTTCACCTGGACAATTGAATATAAATGTCCTGGGCACAGCCATGACCCCAAACCTGCTGCACATGAACCCACACTTTTTTAAAAAAACAAGAATATAGGTGCATGAGAACAAAGGAGCAGTGCGATTAAGCATCCAGTAACAGAAGTTCAGTACCTTTCAACCACCATTTTGGTTTCATGGGACATTGGACTATACCTGTCCTGGACCCACAGCATGAAGCCCACACTCAAACAGCCATGTCACCACATTTAAAATAGTGCCGGAAAAAGGTGTCTTTCAACCACCATTTTAGTTTCACTGGACATTGACTATTACCTGTTCCTGGGCCCACAGCCATGAGACCCCAATACCTGGCATGACCCCCACTTTAAAAAGTGCCGGAAAAGGGAGTTTCAAACCACCAATTTTAGTTTCACTGGACATTGACCCTTCATTTTACCTGTCCTGGGCCTACAGCATGACCCAGGGCCGGAGTTAAAAGTAGGGTGAGACAGTTTGAATAGCCAAGGCTGGGTGTTCCGTATCTATTAAACAACACAGTGTTAATATTGCTCCTGATGTACGCAGCACGAAACAACTGTAGTGCTGAAGAGAAGAGTGCGGAAGCGAAGTGTGGAAACTCCAGCCTTTCCTTGTACACAGTAACATACCTGGGTAGCGCCTTGCCCCTCCGTATCGAGTGTGGACCAATTGAGCTTCACTATGGAATTACTGGTGGTTAACGCTCATGTTGACACCCACAGGCTGCCCTTTAATCTTGGATTCTTTTTCTCCATTTTTTTACTCAACGTGCTGAGGAGTTTGTCTCTGTACTTTGTCTCTGTCTGCTTCCCCTTTCTGCCTCCATTACTCCATGTTCTCTGAATAACCATACTCATGGTAAGTTTTCCCTGTACTCGAACTTGTAACACTTCAGAGAATTTTTTTAACAGCTATTTTGTACATGCAATAGTTTTTTAGTACTTAATTCTAGAAAACACATTTTAAATAGGATGAATCCCACCATGTCTTTGTTTCTCTTTTTTTCATTTGTATTTAAATGCGGTTGTCTCACTACAGGTGATTGATGGCTATCGTTTTTAGAGCTTGCACAAAAAAAAAACCAACGTCATTTTGTCAATATGTGTCCATTAACAGTGTACCTAACTATTCCTGTGTTCTGACAGCCACAGTACCCCTTGAGCCAGACTTCTTGACAATTGTGCAGAACAAATGTCCGTTAGAAACAACATTTTAATTAGTATAGGACCTGTTGCAGAGTATTAGCGGAGCCATCGTCCATCATCGCAAAATGCCCCAAAAATTCAAAGCAATGACCCTTGAGCCAATTTGGTCAATTGTGAAGAACAACATGTATGTTTATAAACAATACATTTTTAGAACATAGGTATATGTTGTATAGCTGCATGTCACAGCAAATGCCCCATAAAATAATTCAAAAAGCAGACCCTTGAGCACTTTGAGTCAATTGTGTAGAAACAAATGTTCTGTTAGATAACACAACATTTTGTGGAATAAGGACATGTAGCTACCTAGCTGGGTGTGAGAGAATGTCACCAGCAAATGCTCCCCCAAAAAACCCCCCAATCACAATAATCCAACAAGCCACCTTGGACCCTATGTACTTGAGCCCACTGAATCCCTTTGGTTCTATTGTGAACGAACAAATGTCTGGGGTTAGAAACAAAATTTTTTATGCAATAGAGGGACTGTAGTTTGTAGTTGTATTAGTCTTACGTATAGCTGCCATGTGTCACTAGCACAAATGCCCCCAAAAATTCCAAAGCACATATGACCCCTCTCTTGAGCCAACTTTGGTCAATGTTGTGAACCAGAACAAATGTCTGTTAGAAAGACACACCATTTTTAGAATGGACTGTCATGTATAGCTGCTTTGTCACAGCATAATAATCGCCCCGCAAAAATTTCAAAGATCGAGCCCTTGAAGGGACCCACTTTGGTCATTTGTGTAAGAACAAATGTCTTGGTAGAAGAAACAACATCATTTTTAGAATAGGACTTGTCCAGCATGCTGCATGTCACAGCAAATTGCCCCCAAAAAATTCAAAAGAATTAGGACCCTCCTTGAGCAATCATGTGGTCAATTGTGAATAACAAAATGTCTGTTAGAAACAACATTTTTTTATATAGGATATGTAGTTATTGCTGCTATTTCAAAGCAGCATGACACCCAAAAAATTCTACAAAAGATCTTACTAAGCACTGTTAAATATTAAGTGGGCAGAGAAATTGCACTTAGAAGCCACCCATTTCTTATTACAAAGGGACACATAATTATAGCTGTATCTCACAGCACATGACCCAAAAAATTATATATAATATTGACTTCTCAGCCACTATAAAAATTGTGAGGGAGAAATGCCACTTAGAAGTCACCAGTTCTGTTCAAATGACCCTGGTAATTATGCTGTATCTCTACAGCAACATGACCTCAAAACCATTGACAATTCGAAAAACTTCTTAAGATAAAGTGAGTAAATGAGAATACGGTGTTGTCATGACACCTATCATAATAAACATTCACCACCATCATCCCCAACCACAATAAAACTCTTATTTAAAATTCTAAAAAAAAATATCATTAACTCAAATTCATCCAAATACACTCCCACCTAATAAAACACTTATTACCCTAAACATATAATAACAATTCAATTATAACTAATACCTTTTCACATACCACATTACCCACTTCCAAATTTTTTCCACCACCCACAACCTATAACCAATCATCAAACACAATAATCACTATCCCACTCCCCCCAACACATATTCACTCCTTCAATCTTATATACATAACATTCCATCCACATATAATCTACTTACTCACCTTCAAATCCTTCATTCATAATTTCATTTCCAACACCACACATTCTATCATATTCCAATCACTTTCAACTTACCATAAATTCACCCCATCTCTTACTCGCTTTGTTTTAATGTGATTTTATACTAGGAGAATATATTATGTGTAATTACAGATCTCTCCCACTCCTTATACATTCGTGCCACCAACCGCCCACATCACATGTGTATAATTAACACCAACCATCTCCTATAGTGTGTGTACCCAGTTCACTGTCACTACTGATATCTGAGAGACTCACTGGCACATTAGATGTCTGTCTACAACAGAATTTTTCCGTAATACCAGAGCCATGTCACTCGCCGTACCCCTCATCTCTGCTCGCAACCCGTATGAAACACTATCAATCTTATCGCTCAACCTCCCACACTGGCAGATGCAGACTCACATCTGTCTGCCTCCTTTCATACGCACTATCCTCTCCCCATCACCCACTACGCACTATCCATGACTCCACCACTTTAGTATAACTACGCGCCACTCCTCTGTCGTGATCTGCATCTACAGAGACTCATTAACTTCCGCACCCACGATGTGTCGTACCTCACAGAACACCCCTTATCTACATCTACCCACTGAGTCCGTGTCACCGACCATGCATATAACCGTACTGCCTCACCACCAAACGTGTCTCTCGACCTACAGTTCTTGTGTGTAAAATACTAGAGTGCCCCCCCGCAACTAACTACAACACCATATCACGTATCATTGTTCACTCCAACCAACCCTCTTTCACGTAATCATTACGTGTCATGCGCTCGTCTGTTGCTAATGTAGAGGACATACCCCCATCCACAAACTCCACAGTGCGCCCGAGAAATAATTCAAACCATCACACCACCTTGCTTTCTATGACGTAATGTCTCCGTATGTCGTATATGTCCACGCTGTGTGTGCAGTGTCTAACGTAAATCATCCAATACATCTCACCCTACAGCTCTAGATACTCACCTCAGTGTCCGCGCCGCTCCTCTGCTGATCAACTATCCAGCACTCACAAAACATTATTGATTTAAGTTACATCGCTTGAGAGATATGTAACTCGCTCCCACAAAACCTCTCCCCGTACCTGTGTGTGTCATCACTTCTGATAGTGTGACCGTTGTCCTTGTCCATTCCTAGTACCCACGTGTCACTCGCGCGCCTAATTGCCTCTCTGCGCGTCTATGTAAGTGCTAAGTCCGCCCCTTCTCTGTGTGCCTCCAACCATAATGTACACTCCACGACACCAACCTCTGTAACAAGACCTCTGTCGCCATAGTGTGCACATCGTATTTGAATTTACCCACCCAACACCCACTATACATTGTGTATTTGTTCTACTCACACCCCTTTTATCCTAATACATAATTTACACATATATCACTCCAACAATATAATTCCTCAAACTTCATAACCATAACCGAACACAACAAACCAACAACACTTCACTCAAAAAAATCCACCTATCCCTCCTTACACCTATACCACAATCAATCATAATAAAAAACATCTCCAATTCTCTATCCAATTCAATCAACACAACCCCCCTTATATAACCAATTATTTCTAAACAACATTCCCTATCAATCATAATACACACTTTTCACAAATACATATCATATAATCTATTGCTGTCTCCCCCACTGTGGCTCTAATAGCCCGACAGTTTGTGACTGTCATCTATATGATAATGCATTACCATGACTAAACTAACTACGTGTCACTAACACTATCCTCATTCATGTATCCATGTCCATAGTACCATAATACACGTGCAAGTGACGGACACCGTTCTCACCTAACACACATGTAATCCACCCCAATTATCACTGTGAGATCAAGACCGTACACGCCTATTACACGGGTCAGTGAACAACATATAAAAAACATATCACTGAATCTTCTTATATCTAATACAAAAAACATCACGTTGATTTGCCACAATGTGTGTATTTAACCACCTGTTCGCCGTACATCATGCCTATCAATCTCAGTCGTATATTTTGCAAAAACATATCTCGATGCCATTATAGTGAGTGTGTGAACAACTATTGAGTCACATATACTTATGATAATCGCTGGCTGTCAGTCTCGTACAGTCATACACTGTACTGAAGTAACTCTTGCTGTTCACTAAATATACCATGATGTGTATCATAGTTAGAGGGTCTGTTGTTGCTAAACTGTGTGTGAATTATCTTGTGCCAGAGATCTCGCATGCAGCTCGGATTGTGTAAGATGAGTCTCCTGACGCAGACCGACGTGTTCAGAGACTAAGCTATTCGATTTATATGAGCAATGTAGAGTTCCTTGCGTAGCATCAATTGTGTCCACGGGAGTGGATGCGTACTACTGGTGGGGGAGATTGACAAGAACGTGCCCAGTGCTGAGTCAGCACAAGTAGACTGTGTCAAGGGGAGATATCGTGAGGTGCGCTGTGAAGAGCTGGAGAACTACAACGTGGTCAAGATGACTAGTGTCAGAGGTTGTGGCGTCTGGAGATGGCACTGCCATCTCGCTAAATGTGCACCTGACTGCAGAGCTAGTGTGAGAAGGTATGATGACGCGTGTTGCGCAAAGTGAGTTGTTAGAGCTATGCCGAAAGTATTAGGTGCGAGACTAATAGTTGCGCCTCCTAGTAGCGCCCCCGGCGACTGACAGTGACCGTAAGCTAGTTGTGTGGTTGATATATGCTCGCACGTGATAGAGGTCTCCGTTGCTAGTGCATCACTATTCTACTCCAGGTACGTCATAAATTGGGGAGTTACACTGGCCCCAGCAAAGCAGAGACTTCAAGGGGAATTTATCTGCTGCTTATAAGATAAATAAAACACAGGGTCATTATGGAGCAATAGCTGAGATCGATACACATAACACAAACAGTTAATATTACTCAACAGGCGGAGTTTTTATTACTTTCCTCAATAAGGCTGTGGATCGATTTGTGAGGGTTGAAGTCCGCATTCATCACACATACCAATTCTAATTGCACCTAATATAATACCAGCAGATATTTCAGACGGGATGGCTGGAAGGGTTGTAGTTCACAACACTGTACCAAACTTAAATGCACAATATAATACAGCAGATATTTCAGAGGGATGTGTGAGGGTTGTAGTTACACACCATACAATTGCAAATGCACACACAATATAACTACAGCCTAATATTCAGAGGGATGGTGAGGTTGTAGTTCACACACATACACTAATTCAAATGCGCAATATAATACAGCAGGATATTTAAGAGCGGATGGCTGAGGAGTTGTTAGTTCACACACATACAATTCAAATGCTCAATATTAATACAGCAGATATTGCAGAGGGCAGGCTGAGGGTTGTTGTTCACAACATACAATTCAAATGCCCACAATATAATACAGCAGATATTTCAGGAGGATTGGCTGAGTGGTTGTTGTTCAACGACATAAATGCTGAAGAGAGGGAGAAAAACGTGGCTACAGATGACAGTACGGGTTGCTATGACGTTGCACTCCTATCAATTTCTGGCCTATTTCTGATGAGTCATGTAATACTTTTCAAATATTTATTCCAAATTTGCACGATAAATATGCCTCAGAGACGACAGGTGCTCAGAGGGGGGGGGAACCCCACTCTAAGCTAATCTGATTTTTACTGAGCAGTGTTGACGTTCTTGCTAGGCATTCATTTAACCCAGGTGTCCCTAAATTGGGGGAGTTATCAATGCCAGAAAAGAGGAGACTTTCAAGGGACATATCTGTGTGTGAAGAGGGGAGAAAAACTGTGGTCAGATGAAGTAGGGTCTCTGAGATGCACTCCATCAATTTTCTGGCGCTATTTCTGATGATCATGTAATACTTTAAATATTTATTCCAAATAGGCACGATATAATATGCTCTCGCTAGAGACCGACGGTCTCAGAGACCTAAGCTATCAAATGATTTATTGCTTTCATAAAGTGCTCTGTAGTCGAACAGTGGTGTAAGTTACATTGGATTTGGCACCAGCAGAGCATATGAGACAAAGTAAGGTGTCGCCAACTCCTTGCATTAGTACTGGGAAAAAAAAACACATTTCTATTACACTATTTGGTGTCTTGCAACAAAATTTGAGCTGCACCTACCTTTACTATATGTACAAATCTAAACTATGACATGTACTATTGCCATTATGTTGTTGCCATTCAGCACGAGCTGGAAACTCAGTCTACTTCCTCTGATGGACAGGGTTATTTCTACAGGACTTTGACACATTCGCCAGGTTTGACAGTGCCTGATTTTTTTACTCTGGGGCTACATGACAGGGCAGGTGTACCGGAAGAAGCAAAGAGTAGAATATTGATTTAAGAATATATGTACAAGGGAATGGCTAATTCAGTGATGTTACAGCACAAGAATAGAACAATCCCCACATAAAATTTTTCCTCGTTCTGATAACAAGTTATTTAGTAGATAATTCCACAGGTCTCCACCGCCTAGTTAGCTCACTGCTTAGGGATGAGACTTTTCTAACTTATCCCTTTAGCCATAAAGAGGTCTTTTCACCATCTATCTGAAGAATGGGCTATCCACTAGGGGAACCTGTCACTGGAGGGCAAGCTTTGTAGCCTAAATGGACCCTCACAACCTGGCACAACTATATAAGACAGTACTCCATTTAGAGGAACTGGTGCAGATCTGTGGTTTGGTAAGAACTTTTTCACTTATTTACAGTATTTACTTTGAACACACAACATTGGGACTGTAATGTCCCCATTGCACTTGTGTTGTTACCCACAAGTTAACATGACAGCGACAAAACAGTTGGAAAAAATCCAGACCTGCTGGACTTCAGTGCTTCCATATTCAATACATTAGTAGCCTGTTCAACAGCACAATACTGCAAACGAAGATGCCTTGTTTGTAGACAAACCCTTGCTGTAACAACTGTTGCAATATAAAAAATACTCCTGGCTCTTGCTCAGGTCTAGCATGGGAAAGCCCTTTAATTTTCTGTGGACAGAATCCCCAGGAAAGCTTTCATATTCCCCCTCCTTGTAGATTGTAAGCCCTCGTGGGGTGTAAGGGTGCCTCATCTTCCCTCTGTCGTCGCTTATGTAATTATCCCTTACTCAATGTACGCAAGTTTGGACTTATGTATATGTATGTAACCCCCTCGAATGTACAACGCCCTGGAATCAATGGCGCTTTAAAATAAATAATAATAATAATATGTGAAAGACAATAGGGCCTTCAGGGAAAGTGCAGCCTGGCTGAGCGTTAGGACTAGAGGCCTGTTAATGAGAGAAATTCAAGTTCAGCGGAAAAGCCTTCCTCATCAGTTAACGGTTATTTATTGTTTACAGGCATGAAAGTTTTTTTTTAATCTGTTTTTTTATTTTACATTTTTATTGGATTTTCCAACATAACAAATAAAGGAATATGGCATTATATAGCTACCGTGTTGTATACTGTCCAAAGATAAAATATCGTAGGAGGCATATTTATCCACTTTATATCGCATTTTATCCCTTTAATTAAACTGTGGATTAGTTTGTTAATAATCTATTTAATGGCCATCTGTTATAGAAAAACCATTTAAACATAAATTACTTTGAAAGATAAAACACTAAACTGTAAAACATCAAATAAACATTTTACGCTTGGTTTCAGCATCTTCGTCAGAGAGTAACATTAAAAAATTACCATTTGGCCAAGGAATGAAACCCGAAAATATAAATAATGTAGATAGACTGAGTTATATATAATTCTAGACGCTAAAGGATGTATCATCATAAAATAATCTGTTTGAGAAACAGTGTCATGGTTGCTAGATGGGAATGGGACAAGCAATTAGAGTGCGTCACAGGTATCCTGAAGAAAATGACAGAACGTAAGTAACAAATATCATAGGTGGTAGAATCTAGACTTGGAGACCACTCAGCGCCCCCTTCAGCATCTCCAGGTAATACCAATCAAAAAGAAAAAGAGTAAACATTGTAAATTTTCAAGTGAGAGGAAAAGGAATTAAAAAAAAAAAAAAATGAATGTCAAGGAAAATCGGCAACTTTGCATGGAGATAACCAGGCTTGTGTTTTGAGGACTTTGCTTTTTTCTTGTATAACATTGATGCCAACAATGGATTTTGAAACAACTGATGAAGCAAAATGAGGGCGGTTTAGAGAGAAAAAAGCAAGTCTGGGGTGGTAAAGGAAAGGAAGAGGGTGAAGGACGGAGAGAGGGATGGGGGCATATTAAAATATTATCTGCTAGGATGGCGTAAGACAAATATTAACTAGTGGGAGCTCATAATAGGCGAAAGTAAGTAACTCTAGAGTGTTGAGTAAATTCATTAGAGATGGTAGAAATTTCTCTAAAACAGGATATAGAAATAAAAACATGATTTCTAATATTACCCATGTAGCGATCAGTCATTGTATCGGAGCGACATGCTCCTAGGAGTACGCTTCTCCTTTGGTGCATTCTGGGAGAGAGATGTGGATAGGTGATAGATCATTTAGCTCTTTAGTATCGTCGTTTCCATCTTGAAACTTTTGCAATCGGAATTCCTAGCAGTATCCTGTATAATGAAATGAATTTAGGACAAATTTCTCTGCTTCTGCCGGTGAAGTGAAAGATTGCTGGCTTTTATTAATAAATATTTTGAGGGTAGCCAGGTACTGCACTTAAAATCGAATTTTGTGGTTGAATAGTTCAAAATAACAGACTCTACTGAAGGCACGTTGTCTCTTTGCCACCTCTGTGGAAAAAATCCTGAATAGGAGGATTTTATAGCCATTACGTGTTAGGGCCTGAGGTTTTTTTATGACATGCCGGGTTTTTTTGTATTTTATTGTTGAAGTCTAAGAAACGCATGATGATCTGCCGGCCCTGTTGCTGCAGTTGTGGTGCGGCAGTCTGAGAGCTTTGAATACCCGGGTCCATCCCCACCTGGGGATCTTTTTTTATTCTGCAGGTATGTTCAATGCCCAGTGCTGTAGGCAATTCCAATTTGTAAACCTACTGTAGATTGTGATGTTCGACCACCTCCGGCAAGCCCACCATATTTAAATTGTTCTGGCAGGAACGATTTTCAAGATCGTCGAGATCTTGTAGGTGTTTTGGAGTGAGGCAGAGGATTTTAGCTGAGAGGAGAGTATGGAGTTTTGCGACTCAAGTGAATCTACTCTGTGTTTGAGTTCTTCAAGTCCTGTAGAATGGTCGTGTACATCAGCCTGTATTTTAGATAGGGTGGTTTAGATTGTGGTTTCTAGTATGTCCCGCAAGGCTGGCGCTATGCGCCGTTCCACCTCAATCGCCAACTTGAGGCAGTCTAGGATCGGCTGCCAGGTATCCCATATTGGGGAAGATGGATGTGGTCTCCTACCTCCTCCAGGATTGTATGTCCGCTCAATAGTGTTTGCGATGTTGACGGGGACGCCATCTTGGGAAAATTGATGTTCTCGGCGGGAGAAGACTCTACAAGAGGAGAGGAGAGGAGTAGCCTTGTTCCAGAGTAGAAATTTCTCCATGAGGGTGAATGCGATTTACTCCAGAGGTTAGTCGATGATCTGAGGTGGTAGGCACCAGGAAAACTGGCTAGATGACCAGTTAGTGTTGGCATATGATGGGAGCTCCTGTCAGCTATGTGCACATGCTAGTGCCGGAATCAGAAGTCAGCCTATCTGGTTGTTTTTAACATAGTTTGTAATTTACGGTTACTGAATAGTGAGATATTAATTTTACAAATAGCAGTGGGAATCAGCAGCATGAAATCTATTATCTTCTACTCGTTGTTCAATATTACGACTAGATTTTCCAGCATGTATAAGCATTGTTGGAGAATACACCACTCTATATTCTGCATCCAAGGCTACCGTGGCGGTCAGTGAGTACTTTACTAATGACTCTATTAGATCCCTGGGCCAGATGTTAATTCACAGCTTTCCAGGATCCCATAACGTCTGTCGTCTTTACCTTCCTTCTCCTTCCACTTTCTCACACTCAATATGGAGAAAACAGAGTTTATCATCTTTCCTCCTACCCATTCAACCTCTACATCAGATCTATCCATCACAGTCAATGGCTCCACACTTTCCTCGGTACTACAAGTCTGTTGCCTTGGAAAATCTTTTGATTCTGCCTTGTCTTTTAAACTGCACATTGAGCCCTCATATTTGTGCATGCCCTCATCATTTCCCACTTAACTGCAGCTAAAATCCTTCTCTGTGACCTCTCATCTACAACTCTTGCTCCCCTTCAAACCATCCTTAACTTCGCTGCCTGGCTGATTTGCCTATCTTTTCACTATTTCTCTGCCTCTTTTCTATGCCAATCCCTTCACTGGCTACTTATTGCCCAGCGAATTCAGCTAAAGTTATTAACTGTGACAAGGCTCTCCACATGGACGTAACTATAGCCAAAGTAACTGCTATGGCATCCAGAGGTTGAGGGTGCCCATTGAGATTTGAAAACATCGTACATTTTTATAGTAAATAACAAGTTTGGGGCTTTCTACTTTTTGGCCACTACTATGTGGCGGCCA
>JAODAL010053003.1:0-25593 GCA_025379985.1 Phyllomedusa bahiana
GTTTTTTGTGACGGCATTTGTTTTTCAAAATTGTAACAGTGGCCAAAAAGGTCATTTTTCGAATTTTTGGAGCATCTGCTGTAAAAAAAACCCCTATAGCAGGTCCTTTTTTAAAAACTGTTTTTTTCAACAGGCATTTGTTCTTCACAATTGTCAACGGGGGCCCCGAAAGGCCCTTTTAAAAAATTTTTTTTGGGGGAATGTGCTGAAAAAAAAACCCCCTATAATGGGGCCTATTGAAAAAAAATTGGGGTTTTTAAAACGGAAATTTTTTTCTTCCAATTGTAACAGGGCCGAAAGGTTTTTTATGAATTTTTGGGGGATGCTGGTCAAAAGCCAGCTAAAATCAGGTCCCTTTTCCCCAAAATTTTTTTAAAAAAAATCTTTTTTTGGCTCTTTTATTAAATGTTGAAAAGGTCTTTTTTTGTAACTTTGTGGTAAGCAGTGGAAAGGAAGAGATATTAAAGGGTTCTATTAAAAATTTAAAATTTTTTTTTTCAAATACTATTTCTTGCTGAAATTTTTTAATTTTTGGGGCCCATAAGGGCATTTTGGCGGGTTTTTGAGATCATTTTGTAAAGGGGGTGCCGGGAATCAAAAGGGAGTACCCCAGTCATGGCCCTCTGCCTATGTCAATATACATGCGCATCTAAAGAGGGGCGACTTTGTGCACATTGGGGGTAGGGCACCATAGAAAAAAGTGAACCTAAATGACCCTTCATGGCAATTTGAAAAGGAAATCTAAAATGTAAAAACAGCATGCTTTTCCCTAAACGGTGAACAAGCAGATCATGGTAAAACCTTGTGAAGAATCAATTTTCTATGGAGCACACGCCACCCCAAGATCAGAGCCCTTTCCCCCAGCTTTGTTAGTAAAACGAGAAAAAAAAAAGCAAGAAAAAGGGGGGCACTGGTGGAACGGGAGCTTAAACCCACACTTTTTCCAAGTGAACCCAAATTGGTCCGCACTCTACAAAGGGGGCAAGCGCTCTCGGAGGCGGAAAAAATTTTAAACCCGTACCCCCGGGTTTTATGTGTTTGAGGAAGGATCAAGGTCTTAGCTCTCACTTTCACCATGCACACTTTGCTTCGGCCCGACTGTTTTCGTTGCCCCGGTCTAAGGGGCATTTTTGCCTGTTAATAGAAAGGGCAAAGCCCTGGGTTCACTGCACCCCCTCTGTTCGGCTTGCCAGCTGAACTTCCCTGTTAAAAGATGACTGACGGAGCCCTAACTCTTACCCGCACCCCTCTAAGTCCACCCCGAGTGAACTCCCTGACCCCCGTTCAAGCCCCAAAATCCTTGATCAGGGAATTTCCCTTTAAAACCCCCTTTACAGTTAAAATGCAGGAATTTTGGGAAAGGGCCCCGTTGAAACCAAAATGGGGCATTGTTTTTGCTTCATTTCTAATGTCATGGTGGACAACGCCACCCAACGTGACAGCATAGAATGGGAAATAGCTGTAGTAGAAACTCATTTAAAAATAGTTTTTTAAAATGGGTTTAATTTTTTATGGAATTTTTATGCGAGGGCCATAAATGTACCCGTGTAGGGTTTGGGGGAATTGCTGTGGTAAAGGGGCAGGGATATCAAAGTCCAGTTCACTAAAATAGTGGTTCAAAGACTCTATTTTTTTTCCCGGCACTTTTTGATCTGTGGGTCATGAGGTTTTTGGGTCGATGCTGCGGTAAAGGACAGGGGATAAGAAAAAAAAATTCCATTTCACAAAAATAGTGGTTTTTCAAATGCTTGTATTTTTTTTTTCCAGCACTTTTTATTCTGAGGGTCCATTAGGGCATCTATGCGGCTTTTGGGGTCATGCCCGCTGAAAAAAGAAAAAAACCAATAGTAAAAGGTTCTTATTGAAAAAAGCTTATGTTTTCAAGGCCATCAAAATGAACAGGGGTTACTGAGTGTCCACCCCCTTGATCCAGTTTTCAAATCAAAAGGCAGCAATTTCCTTCAACCCATTTCCCCTTTTTGCGTAAATCATAAATTTGAGACCGTGCTCGTTGATCAATTGAGAATCTGTTGGTCTTTCACGTTCTAATGTCAAAGTGGAATAACGTAAGCAATATGCCAGCGTAGAAGGCAAGTAACCGAGCAGCGCATTGGAAAAATTTTTTTTGAAATAATTAATTTTTATTGAAAATTTTTTATTTGAGGGTCCAAAAGGGGCAATTTTTGAGGGTTTTTGGGTCGGGCTATTTTAAAAGGGGTGATGTCAGGGGGTGCCAATAGGGAAATTTTCCCGTCAAGGGGCCCAATCAAAGGGGGGCCCAGAAAAATATGTTAAAAAAAGGGAAAAGTATTTGGGGGCACCCCTTTGATTTAACGTATGGGGCCATAAAAGGTTAATAATGAGCGGCACCCCCGACTCTAACCGCACCCACTCTAACTATGGCCCTGCCACTGAACCTCTGTTTCCCCGTTGGGATGTTTTTTGCTGACCCACATATAGAAAGTTTTTTTGTTCCCGGAAAAACAGTGAACAGGTCTCCTGAAATTTCCCCATTGTCTTTTCCAATCCGGGCCCTTTTTTTTGTCAAAGGGGGCCCTGTGCAGTTCTACCGCTGTACCTGCTGTGGTACCGCCCTCGTTTTGGGTTAGACATTAAAACGGAATGAATTATTTTCCCAAGGGAATTTTTTCTCTGTGACTCTTGACCCTAATTTTTTGTCTAAGACGAGCACTAACATTTACTGTTTTGGTGTTAATTTCAGCTTCTCCTCATGCCCGGGGTTAAAAAATGAAGTGGTGTTCCTCCCCCCCATAACTTTTAATGGAAATGGGGCGATTAATCGAATGGGAAAGATCGATCACGACCCGTAATTTAAAAAAAATCGCGTAACTCATGACGATTATTCCCCAAATTTCGCTCTTATCCCTTTAACGTATAAAACTACAATTGTCAACTAGACAAAGAAAACAAGGTGATTTTTTTAGAGGAAATCAGCTCCACGGAACAGCTGTAATGTGACGCAAGCTGTGGGAATCTAATAAAATATCACTCCAAACAAAATCGTTCAAATATGTCAAGGATACAAAAGAAATTGCAGAGGACCTTCTGTTAAACATTTCCTCAAGAGAACTTTTGCCAAAAAATACTTGATAGAAAAGGGTTTGAATTTTGTACCTGTACAAGAGCAGGATCTTTTTTATTTTTCAGTTGATTTGTATAAACTTTGTTGGAATCTCCGTATTAAAATGTTTTTTCAAAACAGCAAAACAGCTAATAATACAAAAATGGTCCCTAATAAATATAAAAAAAGTACATTAGATCCTGAGATATCGTGTCCAGCACTTGGGGCCACATGTATGAAAACTGTCTTTAGCTAAGATTTTGCTTGTTGCCCATAGAACCAAACAGAGTTCCCCTTTTATTTTCATAAGTGCCTGAAAAAAAATGAAGGGGGCGCTCTGATTGGTTGCGATGGGCAACAAGAAAAGTCTTAGACCAAGACAGTTTTCATACATGTCCCCCTTGATGTATTTCAAAATTTAGTCATAGGTGAAATCACCAATTTATGGAATAAAGGGAAAAAATCCCATCTAATTTAACAAAAGCTGAATATAATGCATTAATTTTTTTAAAAAAAGATAAGACAATCATCATAAAAAAGCCAATAAAGGTGGGGCCTCAGTGATTATGAATAAAACAGAATACATTCAGGAAGCGAATAACCAATTGAGTGACATGCAAGTTTATAAAAAAATTGTCACATGATCCATCTAATAAAACTACATATTTATGTCACACTACAAGAAGCTACGTTAAAAGGACTGAAGAGAGTACAAAAAAACTACTAATTAATGACTATCCCCATACCCGATTTTATATCTGGTGCCCAAGATACATAAATCGGTCGAAGCACCACCAGGAAGGCCAATAGTATCAGGGGTCAATTCGTTGTTTGAACCCCTAGCCTCCTTTGTTGACCAGTTTTAACAACACGCGGTGAAAAAAGAAAATCACTGTCTTAGGGATACTGGACAATTCCTGAAATACATTTTGGATATAAATTGTACTGATGTGAAATGGTTATGTACTTTAGACATGAAATATTTATATACTAACATCCCATATACTGAAGGTATGATAGCAGTCAGAGAGGCAATGATTAACCAATTCATTCATAGGAATTTTAATGTCTATATTAGACATAATCCTTACAAAAAAATGTCCGATTTGGGGAAGATTATCTTCTTCAGCTACAGGGAACCTCAATGAGAACCTCCAGTAATGCTAATCTATTCATGTCAAAGTTAGAGAAACTACACATCTTTGGAATATAAATAAAATGAACACATCACTGCATGGTATTGATACGTGGACGATGTGTTTTTACTATAGAAAGGCAGTGAAGAATTACTAAATGAGTTTTTGGAATTTATTAATAACATACATGCTTTGATTACATTTACAATCAACAAAGATCAAAAAGCTATTCAATCTTGATGTAGAAATAGCAAAGAATGGTAATACATTAAATACTACATTATTTACGAAGGCCATGGATCATAATAATTTACTACACCATGGTAGTTCACATGCACCACATATTTTCAAGGGAATTCTAAGAGGTCAGTTTATCAGAGCGTGCCACATTTGTTTAATTGTTGAAACATATAAACCGAATATGTACAAAATAATAGATAAGTTTCTGAGTCGTGGATATAAATATGAAGACCTTAAACAGACAGGGCTGGGAGTCCTTCAATTAAATAGAGATGAATTACTCCAACCGAAAAATAAGAGAAAAAAGGCAGACCTTTATTTATCTCTACATATGATTACCATTCACAGATTATAAAGAAGTCATATACAAACACCGAGATGTACTAAGCAGTGACCCTACGTATGGTAAATTATTTTGTGAAGCCCCCTTGCATTTTCAAAAAAGGACAGCGTTTGGGAGATCAATTGATATCCAGTGATCTAAAAATAAATCCTTCTAGACAAATTAAATTGAATACCACTAAAACAGGTACATTTGCATTGTAACGCAGGAGTGGATTCGCTGGGCCAACGCAAGCGATGATAGCTAGCCACGCCAGGGAACGGAGTCTCAGTAGCCCCCTGTTTTCAACAGAGCCCGCCGCAAAGCGGGATGGACTTGCTGCGGCGTGAGGCTACCAGGTCGTTACCCCTGACGTGACTGGCTTGCGATGGCGGCCAGGGTACAGCGTGGTACAAAGAGGTAATCCAGAGGCGTAGTCGGGGACAGGCAGAAGGTCAGGGCAGGCAGCAGAGGTTCGTAGTCAGAGACAGGCAGACGGTCAGGCAGGCGGCAAACAGCCCAAGGTCAGGAAAACGTAAGCAAGCGGACTGGTACAATGGGTAATCAAGACTGAACTCCAATACTCTCTAAACGCACCCAAAAACACACCAACAGAAATGGCAGAGAGTACTGGGGTTTTATACCTTATATAGGGCACTCGGCGGCCGTATCAATCACCATTACACGGCACCGCTGGCCCTTCTAAAATCCAGACTCCCATCCTCGCGCGTCGCCCTTAACCAGCGTTTTATGCGCACGGCGGCTGTCAGGGCTGGACACACAGGAGCGGACTGGTAATAACGGGGGTTTTCCCATGCAGGAGGAGAAGGACAACGGCTGCGGGCAGCCGTGCACCCACGCCGGACCCGTGCGTGCAGAAGGGGGCACGGCGTAGGAGCGATATCCGCAGAGACCCGCCGTGACAGTACCCCACCCCCCCTCCTCCCTAAGCTCTCCCCTCTTCCTTCTGGAATCTAGCCCCAGGTACGATCAGGAGAACAGATTTGGTACAGGTTCTCGGTTCCTCAAGAACGCTCCTCCCGACCTAAGCCCTTCCCGTCAAAAAGGTTAGAACCGCTTCCTCCCTCACTGTCTTCACCGCCAGCACCTCCTTGACCCTCAATTAAGTTATCATGCTACATCAGAGAAGGCGAGACAGATCTACGGGAGAAGCGGTTTCGCCACCACCGGCTAGAAGGACTCGGCACAATTCACATGAAACGGCGTTCGTATCGAATACACGTAGAGTCGGTGGGCAAGCGGATCTTATCGGAGAACTGGTTTCAGCACCCGAAGCACCATCACAAAAGACGCCAGGTATTTCGGCTGCCAACTTGAAACTGGGAACTTAAAGCGGATGAACTCTGGATAACCAACCTATCGCCTGGCTAATAGGGGCGGGGGGCCCTATGTAACCTGTCACCCTGACGCTTTGGTGCGGGCAGAAGCTCGTAGCTAGGCCTCTCTGTGACAGTCTGCCGAGAGCCTATGATGTCCCTTTCCTTGTGCCTATCCACTGCTCAGGGACAAGAGACCATGGCTAGCTAGAAGGCGCAAGACGGCTGGGCGGGAATGTAACCCAAAGACCCAACAAAAAAGGGGAGGCCCCAGCGATTCTGACCAACTAAGCTTTAAAGAAAACTCTGCCTCAGGAGAGAAGATATCGTGACCAGATATCCTATCTGAAGAGCGGACACAAACGCTGCCGCAGTAGGTGCCCAACACCTGGGTTAACCCCCTACTCTAGCCTAACCTGCCCCATTAGTTTGAGGTGGTCATGCAGCATGAAAAATCCAGCAGAACTCAAGCAACTGACACATCAGACCCCGCGCCAAAATACTAATCGATAAACTGGACTCCCCTGTCCAGAGACAATTGCAACGGGAGCACCGTGCACACGAATATGATGGAAAAAATGGTTGAGCATCTTGGGTGGCAAGAGGGTTAACCCAGGCATGGCGGATAAGTCGAGCAGATTTTTCGAGAAACGATCGATCGGTCACTCACCCGATGAGACCGTGTTCCAGATTGATCTGTAGGGTACCTCTGTGACAAATGCTCCATCGGCGCACATGCGTCACCAGGTTTTTTCCGGCAACAGGGACGAGTGCTGGAAGAAAGGCCCGCACATGGCGATTTGAGGCGACAGGACATTAATTCGTGGGCACAGGAAGATGCAGCCTCCACACGAATCCCATGACACTCTTGCGCAAGAGTGGGCCACCCAGTAGGCGGGAGACTCAGCTGTACTGAGACTTAATGGACTCCTGGATACCCACTGTTCGCGAAGAATGCCCCACGTCACGTCCTTCAAGATTCTAACGGGCCGCAAGAGACAGGTGCACAAAAGTCTTCCCGAGGGGGCAACATGTTGCAAATCCACGGGGCACAGCCGCAACGAGGCGTCCGCAGGAGGGACAATAGTCTAAGCTGAGGAGACACAGACCCACCGTATTCCCTCATCCGAGGCACACGAGATAGAGCGTCCCTCGCTTTGGAAAAACGGTTCTTTCCGGCTGGCCGACAAGTGTAGCACGGAAGTCAAAACTGGGCATGAAAGCGACCATCTCGCCTGCCGCCGGATTCCAGGCATTCGAGCCGACTGAACGATACTAGGAGGTTATCTCATGGTCTGGTGAAGATCGAGTCAATAGTGGTGAAGAGGCCCCCTCCCAGCAGGTGACCTCACTCTTCTAGAGCCAAGCTATGGCCAGTAATCTCAGGATCCTCCTAGCGTACATTCTTCCGGCCAGGAGAGAAAGTTTTGGTCTACAGCTCCCACGTATGCGTTTACCCAAGGAGAATCCTGCAATTGAGACAGCACCCTGGCACCCACCGAGGAAGCATCCACTTCCAGAATGAAGGGCTCGGTATTGGTCCGGGCCGAGACAGCTGCACCGGAGCAGACCACCGAGTAAATGCAGCATTTTAGACTGTACTAGACGGCCTTCTGAGCTTCGGAGGACCTACGGAGATGGGATTCGCGTTCTCTCTTGGTAGAGCCACAGGGCGTGATGCATACACAAGCATACGAGAAATGTGGGATAAATTGTCTGTAATAATTATCAAATCCAGAATCGTTGAATGGCCCCAGGCCCACCGGTCTGGCCACGCTAACACCTCGCGGTAGACAGTTTTTGCAGGATCCATCCAGAGGCCTTATCATAGACTATGTATCCCTAAAAACACGGGGTAAGCTGTCATTCAACAGAAGACACATTCCAGTTTGCGGCAAAAGCTCATGGCTAGCACGAGTACTTCCTGTGACCTGGCGGCACGTGTGCGCGATGAGTTTACGAGATCCGCAGAAAAAGATAAGAATATCGTCCCGTAAACAATGACAACAATGTAGAGTAGGCGTCCCAGAAGATCTCGGTTGACGAAGTTTCGAAATACGCAGAGCATTGCAGAAACCAGAATGAGGCACTACACCAGATACTCGAAGTGGCCATCCTGCTTATCAAACGCCGTTACCATTCACAGCCTTCTCTAATCATGAATCAAATTATACACCCTGCGCAGATCCAGCATGGAAAAAATTCTTGCAGCGCACGTAGGCGGTCGAAGAGTTCGGAAGATCAATGGGCACTGGTAGGCGGATCTCTTTATAGTAATTTTCTTCAGCCCCGATAGTCGATGCAGGGCCGGAGAAGACGACCCTCGATCTATTTTCTCGCACGAAGAAGAAGTCGGCTCCCAGCCTGAGACAAGACCTCAAAGGACTAACGGATGAATCCTTTGCGAGGTTCTCCACACTCGTACACAACTCGCCTTAGTCACCGGAAAGGAGAAGGTCAACACCCCGGCCTCAGGGAGGCAAGCAACAGCCAGTAATGCAGGCCAAACTGGCGGGACGAGTCATAAATGCCGGATTGGAGGAAGCGATATTTTCGGGACCCTGTCCACCTCCCAAAAACGTCCGTCAGCAAAGCAACCCAGTAATGCTAGGTAGACCTGAGAGGCTTGCAGGACATCATGGCGCTACCTGACCTGTGCAGAGCTGCGTTTATAGACATGCAACTGAGTGCACATGCGGAACCGCCAACGCATGCGACCCACCTCGCTCCAATCCAAGGTCGGGGTATGGACGCTGCAGCCAAGGAGGCCCAAGAAGGATTTCAGCCCGGACGATGCGGGATCGAGGCAGGACAAGATACGTTGCAACATTTTATCGTGAATCGGCCCCAATCTGCAAGACAGAGGGGTCAATATCGGACAGCGGATAGCGTCCTTAAGGCGCATTCGCCACTGACCGAGGAGACAAACATAGGTTTTCTGCATCGGATCACGTGATACACGAAAACTGGCTGCGCAAGTTCGTGCTTATGAAGTTTCCCTCACGAATCCAATCATAAAGGCGTGGCCTGAAAGGTCGGGTGTCCCGGCAGAAGCACCAAATATACACGGCATGGTCAGCCGGGCAGAGGCTGCTCTGACACCCATGGGTTGCCTCTCCTACGAGCCCTAGGTGCGGAAGTTCACCTGGCGCGCACCGCCACTCGTCCAATCGAAATGGCCCAGAACCCGCCACAATAGTCGAAGCACCTCACTGCTTCAGAACCGACTCTCGAGAACGTTCCTCCAGGGACAGGTGGGCTCTCTCAAACCTTGGCACAGGTATCCTCTTAGAGACCATCGGAGGAGGAAGAGGCGGACGAGCCTGGAACGTGGGAGCCAAGCGGGAAACGGCCTGGGCGGACGGTTTCCCATTGTACCTCCGGAGCACTTCTTGCCTTTTCGGCGAAGCAAATTCCACGAACTGTCTATGGCCAAAAGCGATTGCGGTCACACTAAAGCAGCTGGTAGATCCGTGCGGCACGAGCTCATCCCTTGATTCGCCCCGAGAGGCCTTGCCAAATGTCCTGCCACCCCCTCAACGCCGCTACATATTCAGTCCCCCGAAGCGAGAACAGTGCTGAAACTCCACCGAATACCTGAACCACGACCTGTGGTGTCGCCCCCCAGACGAAGCCTGGAGCGTGCTGCGCGGGCACCGAAGAAGTGCGGCCTGGTTTCCACAAGGACGTGCGGAACCCCGGCAGCGAAGGTTTGGCGGTCAGCTGTCTCACGGTATCCCCTCGATATCCAATAGCTCGCGAGGCGTCGCCCAAACGCTCGCCACAGGCTTTCTCACCGTCAATCAGGCTCATTATGAACGGCCACCTTAGGCCACACAGTAGGAACTTGGCCGCCCCATCATCTCGAGGGTGACTGGAGCACTGAATGACACTGAACCCACGGCCACTTCTTGGGGTCTCCATCGAAGCGTGAGAGGGAAACGGCAGATGCACAAGAGAGGGTCCCGAAGCCGGGCAGGGTAAGGGCAACTGGGTGCCGTTCCTGAGCACCAGACAGCGTAGGCGGCAGGCCGGTGTAACGGCAGACGGTAGCAAGGGTTCTGCGCCTGGCCTAACAGGTCGTTACCCCTGACGTGACTGGCTTGCGATGGCCGGCGCAGGGAACAGCGTGGTACACAAGATACACGTAACCTCCAGAGGCGTTGTCGGGAGACAAGGCAGAACGACCAGGGCAGGCAGCAAGAGGTTCGTAGTCCAGAGACGGGCATCTACGGTCAGGGCAGCTGCGCAAATCAGGGCAGGTCAGGAAACGTAAGCAAGCGCGGACTCTACACGGGTCAATAAGACTGGAAACATCCAATACTCACTAATGCACTCAAATCACACACAACCCAACAGACTCGGCAGATAGTACTGTGCGTGCGTATTCCATATTTATCACTGTCGTCTCGCGGCCTCAATTACCAATACAACGTCGAGCTGGCCCCTTAAAACCGGTAACCAGCCAGTAGCGCGCAGCGCCTTAAGCTCCGGCTTATGTGCTGCGGCGGCTCGTCAGGTCTGACACTGGAGCTGCGGTAGCGGACTCGGTAAGTACGTGTTTCCCAGGCATAGAGGATAAAAGGACAACGCGCTGCGGGCAGCCGTCGGCTCCCCCCTGCTTGCCGAGCCCCGCCGCGCGCTGTGACATGAATGTTTCACACTTGTCAAAACTGAAATGCAATTATAAACAGGTACGCAAATAAGGTCATGACCGATTAAAAGGGACTATCGATCAAAATTAAAGGGTCCACTCCTCAAATGCATAGTGTACAACTCATTTCATATGATCTCATATCGCCCAATGTGGCAAAACTAGCAGAATAGTTAAGATCCATATAAATGAACACAGAGCGACTAATAGATCATATAAACCCAATACTATAGTAGGGCAAAAGAAAAGTTCTGGAGAAAGCACACTGGCTAGAACACTTTGAAGCTAGACCTAGGCGGCTGTCAGAATTGAAATGGTGTCTGTGCTAGAGCAGATAAGAGAGTCGTCTACTGAAAAACTTGTTGCAGAGAGAAGCCTACTGGATTTCTAAGCTAGAGGCATATTCCCTCAAATTCTTAAAAGAACCAAAATTTCGCTAGCGTGAAAGCGCCTTATATATGAAAAATAAAGATTGTTCCCATTACTGTGGATTAAAAACTAGTTTAGCTAGCACATGCATTACTGTCATGTATGATTTTTTTTCATTCGAAGTAATGTATGGGGGATATTTAAACATGTCTATGTTGGCAGTACTTATGCTTGAAAAAGAAAAGTGTATCTCCTCAAAACGGCGAAAATCCTCAGCGTGTGCATCTCCTGCCTCCTAGCTGTTCCAACTGAACAAGCTAACGAACTACATAAGACTGAGCAAAGGTCTCTACAGCTATGGAAACTTGAGTATATTACAGCTTTTATTCTATACTCTATAAATATGGAAATGTACTAAGAAGTGTAATGGACATTTTTTTGATAAATATAAATAAAAGAAATGTTTTATAGTCTGTTAAGTGTTAAATATGGACAATAAACTCTTCAATGACAAGTTCAACTCACGCTTTGTCAAGTTTTTAAGTTAACGTTATCCAACAAATTTGATGTAGTTTGGTGCTTGATAGTTGCTAAGGAAATTGTTACAAATATCCTTGAATGATTTCCAAGCAATTTTCTCAGGTCCCACCAGCAGCAGCTCTCGAAGTGGTTCCTCTGATTTTTGTGATTTTGTCAATAACAAAAATACCTTTCGTTCATCTTGATCAGCATAAAGGTTCAAAAAAAAGCAGCTCACCTGTGACTTTCTTTGCGAGCTCTTCGGTTCAGGTGCCTTCCCCGTCGTGTTCACACTCCAAACCAGCAATCAAAGAAACGAACCAGCTCAGCAAACAACATTGTGCTCCAGATGAGGAGAGAAAAACTATATGCAGGTGCAGACCGGGCTGCTTAAACAAAATATCAAAGATTTATTTCTTTCCTATTTAAAACCAAAGGCAAACATGGCGCATAAACAAACGAGAGACCCTTCACCTAGATAGGTCTGTGGACAGAATGAATGCTACGATGCGACTCGTTACACGGATCACATGACCTTACTCATGCTGTCGTACTTCCTCACTATCTCCATTATATACGGACCTTTCATACTTGACGTCAGTTCCTGCTTGGCCTACAAAAAAAAAAACAAGAAAAAAAAAAAAAAATCCAATGACTTAACTGGCTTATATTTAAAACACATGTAACTAGCTCCACTATAATCAACTTACTTCTGCTTTCGTGTTTCTTTTTACATAATCGATCATTTGGACTCTTGCGCCCGTATGTTTTAATCCTCTCATGGTGCTCTGGTGTCGAGGTAGAAATCCACCAAGCTCTCTGGTCCTTAGGAGATTTCCTATGGTAGGTCTCCATCCTCGTACCGATGTTATCATACTTGTTCTAGCTGTCACAAGAGAAGTGTGCCTTAAATCTCCCCCGTCCCCACACTCCATGCAGTGTTTAGCATACCGCTGAGGATTTAAATTAGCTCCTGGTTTGTCTGCATCAACATATGCTCTCTGATGCGCACTTATTAAGGGCCCGTTAAGTGCACCCTACGTAGTGCACTTGCAGCTCCTCACAATTTATGCGATAAATTGCAGAACTTAGTGTTACAATTATCAAAGAATATTTAATTGAAAAGATGATTATTGCGTGTAAAGATGTAAATACTGTAACTTCTTTTACATGACTACACATTTTACATATTTTTATGGCCAACTCCTGGAAACCACCTTGACATATTAAGCATCGTATTCGGCTTTTTTGCATGTTAAACAAACTTGGTGAGACTTCGTGAACTATAGTAGGCCTTTTCTAGATACAAATCTAGATGTTATTTCTGCGAAGCATCATCGGTCTTGATGGATTTCATTCACATACAATAGTTGGTAGTCTTGACTTTTCATATTCTCTACTAATTGGTCAAAGCTGTATCACTATAATTACCTGGCGAAAAAGTGCATGATATTATTTTTAGCAGCATTCCTGTGTTTTTTGCTAAGAAAGTTTTTTTTCTCATTCAATTTATGACACGTCATTGCTTGATCTAACACACCATTGAGGAATCCCCTGTCTCTCGAGGTTAAACAAATGATTTTGTACTTGTATCTGGTAATTTTCAGCTTCTGGTGCTACTAGTTTCTTTTTGCTATTATGAGCTCTTCCTTTTGGCATATACTACTACACCCGTTTGGCGGTACAGGAATTAACTCTAACGATTGTATTTTCTCTTGTACATGGGTTTCCTCTCATATGGTTTGACCTCTAATTTTCCCATCTTCTTCCTCCTCTAACTCGTGACATCGAGCTAATTAAAGGGCTTTTTTTTGATACTTCATGAGTAATGCGCTCCAAACCCATCTGATTATTATAACATATTCTAATAAAATCCTTATCTTATTTTCATCTTCATTGGCCATACAGAAGAACCTCAATCATCTATATCAGACTTGAGTACCCATTTGCATACAATTCACAAATGTTATCCTGATAATATAGATACTTTTCTTCCAAGCATAACATGTCAGATATTAGCTAGGGAGGGCGGAAAAACTTGCTCTCCATAGACTGCTCGCTCCACGAACACTAGGTAGAAAAACATTGTTATCAAACATAAAAAACATTGTTTGCGCAAGTAGACTAATACTACTCGCCAATCTAAAAAAGATTGTTTTCTTTCACCAGTATAATGACTAAATCTGATCAAAAAATCCCGCAGACCGGGAGGACCTTTGTCGCCTCCGTGGGATGCAGGGGTATAACGCCATCCCTACATCGCATGACAACCAGGTCCCCCCTGCGCGCCATCCAGTGTCAAGACCAAGGCTATGGAACACCAATGTTTGTGACGTCTAAGAGAACCCGGTAATTCCATAATCAAAAGGGTTTGCAATTGCTCATCACGCACCCATCGTCCCAGTCTCTTCACTCAATGAACCAATCCCTGAAGACATCGGTCCTTCGGAAAGGGTTGAAGGTGAAACACCGTCCTTCATCGTACTTTTGGGAGTGCGTGGAAATTTGCCATTACGGGATTTAAAGTAATATTCATTTTTTCAGCTATTTCTGTTTGTTAGTATCCCCATTTTAAACTCTTGTTCCAGCACCTGTCCACATACTATATTTAACTTTTAGCGCTGTGGGGTTCGTTATGTACCTGTCTAATATTTCGATGTACTCTGACAGCAGTAAATTTAATTCCTCTGAAAAAGGGACTCTTCCTCCCACGGTCCAACAGAACTAATGCCCCCCCCCCCCCTTTATGCCGCTTGCTTTGACTAAAAATCTCTCATTAATTTGTAAGTTTCTGAGGCTTTTGTTCTTGTCTTTTGTTAGTCTCATTTTTCCTCCCCTGATGGTTGTCTGGGTATTCATCTGATGGATATCAACTTTAATATGTCTTCCTTCTATCTGTCCCTCCGCACACATATCCCACTGTACTAATCTAGACCGGATTGGATAAAAAATATTCATTGCGTACTCGAAACAGGATCTGTCTTCCCCCTCCTAATGGTAAGCAGATTCTCCTTCCATTGAGGTCCTAAGATTGGTCGATACCAACTAGATCCTTGAACTCTGAGAATGATATCTTCCAGATCTATCGTCTATTATTCCAATGCCAATCCCTGTCACTTTTCATTATCATCTTTCAACTCTGTTGGACATGCCTAAAACTGCAAAACTGACTCTTTCATCCATTCACACAAACCGTAATTTGTCTACACCGATTTTCACATCAACAAAGCTGGTATACATCAAACAATAAAATGTAGGAGAGAATCCTATACCCTATCTAAACTGCTAATGCATTTGCAATCAACTATCAGTGCTTGCGAATATTTTATAACCGATGGTAAAAGTTCCTCATTCTTCCTAGTTATCTTCGCCCCCCACCCCCCTCTTCTCCGGTGTTTTACGGCCCGCCCTCCCTCCTCTGCCGTTTTTTGAAGGTCTATACAAACATGCTGTAAGTCCTCTTCGCTGGGAGTGGAGAGCGGTTAATTCCGTTCTGTAGCTGTGTTCCTTCTATTGTCTCAGGTTTCACATTAGAGGCGACGTCCATGGATCGTTCATTCTGACAATCCTTGCTCTAGATTCCCCTTAATGCTATGGCATCGAGCATTCTATTCTAGCGGAAATTTTTTCTCGTACTTAAATAACAAAAACCTTCATGACGACCTCCTTGTTCATCCTGATTTCACAAAATGTTTCATCACAGCTCTGACGTTTTATGTGAAGGGAGGCTCGATAACTATAATTGCGCGTGTCTCTATAAGTTCTGCTGTATGTACAACATTTCTCTGCCCAAGAGTCAACTGGTTACTGATTGACCACTTCCTTCTACTGTAAGTGACTGCTTAGCACGGCTGCCACATTGGCAAATGAAACAATCATTACTTGATATATCTCATATATATATACTAAAGTATAAATATACTTATTATACCATACCTACAATCATACTCCGTGCCCAAAGTTTTGTTTTGCAGTTCTGCTGGGCTCATAATTGTATAACACACCATCCTCCAAAATCTCATTATGTGTCAAAGCACATAGCTCAGATCTCAGGGTGGCAGGGCCCCGTAGCAGCTGCGAACTGCTCTACCGCCTGCACCTCTATCTGTAACTTGCTTCACACGCCATTGCTTGCAAGGCTGGTTCCTCGTCAATATGTCTATGTCGTGTTCTCTGCCCCATACACACCTGAAATCCATCCACACGTTCCATTCTGAAGGAGTATTTTCTATTCTTTTCCCATGATCAATTTTTAAAAATCTCTCTGTTCTGTATGGTATCTCTGAGTCAAATCCCAGTAGGCGTGTGTGCGTTTTTCTGCCCCCACACACCTGAAATCCATCACGGTTCCATCCTCTGCTAAGACTTATATTCTGTGCCTAAGGTCAATTTAGTCCTCTGTATGGTGTGGTATTTCTGATTCAAACCAGGGTCGCCCTACTTTCAGCCCCATACACGCCGGAAATCCATCATTTTAATTCTGTAGGGTATTTCCTTCTGTGCCCAAGAGTCAATTTATCCTCTGTTTGTGGGATATTCTGAGTCAAATCCAGGGTGTGTGTGTTGCTGCCCCAAACACGCCCAAGAGTTCATTTATCCACTTTTTGTGGAGAGCACTGTCAAATTCTGTGTGTGTATTTGTCATATACAGACATCTTCATTAAACAGAGTTTGTTGTATTGTAAATTTTTGATCAAACACTATGTCAGACAGAGAGGTGGCAGGCCCTCACATGCGAGTGGCAATGGCACAAATGTTCCTGGAGCAGGCAAGGTCACAGCACAGTAAGGGGTGACTCGGCGAGGCCAGAGCTACCGGTGTCATCTAGTGGCTGTGTGTTGACTACCAACCCAACGGTTCTTGAATGGTTTACTAGGTCATCCACTTCCTTCCAGATGACATCTGAAGCCCCAGCCAAGAGTCGGTGGGTTCGTCAGACACAACCCTTGTTGGCATTGCCCGGGAGCAGGTCAGGGGCCCTCACCTGTCCTCAACCCGTCTCTGTAACTTTCAGTTCCCACAGCCAGAGAACTACTATGCTGTGGACTCTGCGCCACCATGCAGCAAGGACAAACTATTTGAGGACAGTGGGCAGGTAGACTGGAGGAGGAGGAGGACATTGGAGCAGAAGCAGTGTCTGGTGAAATGAGTGGTTTTTCTACCTAGGTGACAGGAGAGAATGAACAGCTGGAGGAGGTAGAGGAGGATGAGGAAGATGAGGCAGATGACCCAGACACACCATGGCAGTATACAGTGGAGATGGAGGCAGGGAGTCCCTCAGAGTCACATGCGCAGATAGCCCGCTGCATGCTGATGTGCCTGGCCAGTGACAGCTGAATAGTCACCATCCAGCAGAGGGGTGACTTCTGGCTCTCCACCCTCTTGGACTCTTGCTACTGGTCCAAAATGGGAGCCTTTTTTTCACCCGCCGAGAGGGAGGACAAGCTCAAGTACTATAGAGAAATCCTAGGTAGTTGGCCACTGCCTATCTGAGCCATCATCTATCCTCTGGCAGGTCTAACCAGGGGTTTCCTCACTGCTCACGTATTACTGCCATGGCTGCCGTGGGTGGGTGGGGGAGTAGGAGCAGTGCCAGCTCCATCAGCAGCAACCTGAGTCTGGAGTCGTTGATGAGCAGCTTCCTTCACCCGCCTCGTGGGGAAGGTACTCACCAGCAGCAGCAGGTCCTGGAGAAGACCCTGAACCTGCAGGTTTTGGCATACTTGGACAGCATTCTGCCACCCCACATAGAAGATCCGCTGGACTACTGGGCAGCCGAACTGGATTTGTGGGTGCAACTTGCCAGGTTTGCAGTGGAGAAGCTGTCCTGCCCGGCCAGTAATGTGAGCAGGTGTTCAGTGCGGCGGGGGCCATAGTTACCTCAAGGAGAACTCGCTTGTCCAACTGAAATGTGGAGAGACTCACCTTTGTCAAGATGAATCAGGTGTGGATCGGCCAGGATTTCCACACACCACGGCCTGATGCATCAGATTAAATCAGCAATGACGCATCACCAAAACTTTGAGAAATGAGTCTGGATTCTTCTGGCTACCTGCCTCACCTACTATTGCCACACATCTGCTGCCAGCTGCTCCATCTATCGCCCACCATCTTTACCAGGGACTGGTATTGCCACCCATCTCCCCGCTGTTCAGTAGGCCATTATGTAGACTTCTGATGCTGCCACCACCTCCACAATCTGTCATTTGCCACTCTGTGGCCTGCTCATGTTGCTGCCACCTCCACAATCTGTCATTGTGCCACTCTGTGGCCTACTCATGTTGCTGCCACCTCCAAAATCTGTCACTTGCCATTATGTGGTCTACCCATATTGCTTCCACCTCCACACTGTGTCATTGTGTTACTCTGTCTAATACAAATATCAATGGCACACTAAAAACTAAGTGAAACATCAAGGTATATAGGAATATTGGAAATGCATTACTGCTAAGGAAAATATGAAAAACCTGGGACTCTTAGTTTACAGTTTTTGATCAAAAATTTTATTAAGCTCACCTCCCAATAGCGTCAAGGGGATTCCAGTACAGGTGAGTCCCTAACACTAAACATGTTACCTCACTAGGAGTCCATTCAGACTACAACATCTCAGGGAGTGGTAGGAACCTGCCACTGAATTATCCTGCACCATTTTTAAAAGAGGTAGCCGATTTGCAGCAAGCCCATGAGGTTGCCATTCCTCAAATAAAACTAAAAAATCAATTAGGCTGTGCACATCCATATATTTTGAAAAACTAAGCATAGGTGCACACTGAAAAGGCAATAGCATACATCTAAACAAATGCAGTGGCACACTAAAAACAAAATGAAACCCCAAGGTATATAAGAATATTGAAATGCATTACTGCTAAGGAAAATAAGAAAAACCGGGGACTCTTAGTTTACAGTTTTTGATCAAAGATTGTATTAAGCCACCTCCCAATAGTGTCAAGGGGATCCCAGTACAGGTGAGCCCCTAACACAAAACAGTTACCTCACTAGGAGTCCATTCAGACTACAACATCTCAGGGACTGGTAGGAACCTACAAACTAATTATCCTGCACCATTTAAAAGAGGTAGCCGGAGTGCAGCAAGCCAATGAGGTTGCCATTCCTCAAATAAACTACAAAAATCAATTAGGCTGTGCACATCCATATATTTTGAAAAACTTGAGCATAGGTGCACACTGAAAAGGCAATAGCAAAACGTCTAATAAAAAAAATCATGGCACACAAAAAACTAATTGAAACATCAAGGATATAGGAATATTGGAAATGCATTACTGCTAAGGAAAATATGAAAAACCTGGGACTCAAATTTACATTTTTGATCAAAAAATGTATTAAGCCACCTCCCAATAGCGTCAAGGGATCCCAGTACAGGTGAGCCCCTAACACTAAACATGTTACCTCACTAGGAGTCCATTCAGACTACAACATCTCAGGGAGTGGTAGGAACCTGCTACTGAATTATCCTGCAGCAGTTTAAAAGAGGTAGCCAGAGTGCAGCAAGCCAATGAGGTTGCCATTCCTCAAATAGAATATGATAAAACACAGCATTGTTTCAATACCAAACCACACTCCCAATGCATATTTGAGCATGGCACAATGTTCTGCAACACCATACAGGCTCTCCATAGCCAGGAAATAGCTGTTTGTTAATAAATTCGGGTCAAAACTATTTTTTGCGAAAAATTCGGCGAATCTGACAAATAAAATTTTTAAGAAATTCACTCATCTCTAGTCCTCATCTTTTCAGTTAGCCATTGAAATGAATGAATTATTTTAGCCTCTCAATTTTTTTCTGTCACTCTTAGAGCCAAATTTTCTTCATTAAGTTGTTCCACGTATCCAGTTTACTGTTATGGATGGTAATTAACCAGAACATCTTCTCTCATAGACTTTAAAGGGGTTCAAAGTTCGAGTTCGAATAGAACTTCGAACTGAACTCACAAAAGTTTGAGGTTCTAATTGAACTAGAACTAGTCAGGATTAGATATAAAGTGGGATAAAATGTTGCTTCTGTTGGACACAAAACTGGTCTTTAAACTTCCAAAACTAAAATTTCTTAAACATACGGGTCATTTTAAATACTAGGGATATATGTTTTGGCTAAAATGTGTGGAATTTAATATTAAACCAGCTTTAACCTATTTTGTCTTTTACATTTTTTTTTACTTTTATGTGCATTTTATTGTAACATTCCACAAATTCAAAACTTTACTGGTCATTTTGAAAAAAACAAATGCAAAAGATTGAATAGAATCATTCATATGGTGTTACAGAAATAAAACACAGCTTTATTCTTTTTTCACATACTATATGTCATCTTCCCACCTAATTGTATCACAAAATCAGCTATTATGTAACTATAAAACAGGAAAAAAAGAAACAGCAGTCAACATGAGCCTGAATGAAAGAGACGTCATGCACAAAAGCCCTAAAGTGAACATTAAAAGGACATACAAAGGTAAGAAAGAGGTATGTTATTTGATCAAAAATATTCTATGCAGCAACTGAAGAACATACTAGTAAGAGGTGCTATCAAGATAAAACATCTAAGGTTTGACACTGCCACAAAAAGGGATTGAGAGTCATTAGAAATCTTTTGTTGGCCTTAATCCAGTCCAATTTACTTTTAACTTGATCAAATGAAACTGATTGAGTTTTACAGCTCCTTGCTATAGCCAATTTAGCTGCTAAGAAGATAAAATAGATGAGTTTTCTTGTGCCCTCAGGGACATCAGAAATAGGGGCATTCACAATAGTTTGCTACAGATTTTTTTTAAGATTAACAGCAGTGAAAGTTTTTGAAAGTCTTATGCTTACAAACTCCTACCTCGAGCAAAACCGTCTAATCTACTTTCACTAAGGACATATTGACAGACATTTTGTCTGTGGTTAGGGACATCAGAGCCTATTCTGTACTCTCAGTCGTTTCACCTATATCTGTTTTCCCTTTACACATGGATTGCAATTTGTCAAAGGAAAAGGAGAAATCACCATAAAAAGTAGAGAACGGACTTCCGGGGGTGAAGCTACTGAGAGTAGATGAGTTTTAGCAAAGTTGCTGCAGCTACTCTTGAAATTAGTGTTCGACAGCACTAATTAACTTATCAAAACTAGCAGAAAACACAAAGGGTGCTTTCAAACGGTATGTTTTTTTACGCTTTTTTGATGTTTTTTTGGAATAATTAAGCCTTAATTGCTGTGCCTTCCTGCACAAAAAACTCGTCAAAAAACGCATCAAAAACACTTCATAAAATGCGTCAAAAATACACCATGTGAAAGCACCCAAAGGCATCTGCATCTAAAAGAAAAGTGCAGAGGGAGCTCAACTTTATCTTCTCTGGAAGTTGAGGAGTCTGCAATCTCCGCTGGTCCCAATGGCATGTTGTGGTGGATACAGCACACCATACAGCCCTAGAGAGAAGGAGCAGTCTAAGCAGATCTGAACTCACCACTGGAGGGGAATCATTAAATACAACCCACCACAAAACCCTGACACACGGGCCAGGGCCCAAAGATCAACACTGATTCCCCAGAGGTGATCACCCCCAATTCACAAAGCCCCGTCAACATGCGCCACAGGCGAGGGGATGAACCGGGAAATGGAGGCACCCACAGGGAAAAAACTGAAGACCATAATAAGGTGGAAAAAACCCAAAGGGTGGGGGATTGAGAACCCTGCAAAAAAAAAGCCCCACCCAGTCCCTTTAAACCCCCTAAACGCTAAAGGGGGAAATCGCCCCCCTGCACGGGCCGACAAACCTGGCACCTAAGGGAGGGGGGGACCAAAAACTGGGCTTGGATTTTTCTGAACGGCCTGAAAAAAATACCAGTGCTTTGGCTTCTGGCAAGACAGCCTCACAATATCTGGTGGCAGTAGTCGTGCAGGGAGAGGTTAATAGTGGAATGCACCCCACCCACCATTGTACACCACTCTCACCCCCCGCTTCTTCAACAACACCCAGTGGAGGGAAAGTAGGCCATATGGGGGGGCCCCCTCGGGGGAAACCCCGATCCTAAGTAACAAGACCCCCAAGCAAACACTGTAAATTCCCCCATCAATTGGTGGCACTGAATGCCCTCGAAAGACCCCCAGGTGTGACTTTCTCAGATTTTTCTCTATTTCACCATTGCCCCCAAGCGCAAGTTTCTGGATCATAAGCTGAGAACCCCATTGGTTTGCTATGAACCAGAGAACGATTAAGCGTACAACTATTTTGCATGGTCTAGAGACAGTGAAGTACACTGTATCCCCACGGCATTGTAATCTGAACAAAGGGGGCATTTGTCTCTGTTTCCGAACCTGCGGGAGGACACCGCTCTTGAGGGTGGGAGGTGTGGCGAGAGCAGTGGACACCCAGTGACAAACATATCCCTGCTGGACTCTGCTCTGTTGAGATCCGTTCGTCTCCAAAAGCTATAGAGCCTACTGAGAACTCTCGTATAGTAGCTGCTGAGTATAATTCTGACATATTGAAAAATTGATCCACAATTAGTTTATTATAGCTGGGTTGAATTCCCAGACTGTAGGCTTTAAAAGGGGGTTTAATATTCCACCCAGGTGTGGGGAGGTAACCCGTAATGGTTGTTGTCGCTTTTAATCCCCCTCCTCTTCCCCTATCTCTCTCTCCACTTCTTCCACCCTTTTTTTTTTGTCAAGCTGGGTGTGGGGGCAAGACCCACAATGTAGCAAAACAGAGGTCAAGAGTCTTCTAACCTATCATAACAAGGATCTGAAAGGAAAAATGGCTGAGGATCGCCAACTCCAGGTGTGAAAAACTTGTTGCATCATTCCCAACAAGACGCATGCTGTACAGCTCAAAAGTGCTTCACTAAAATACTGACAAAGGGTCTTTTTTAATTAAAAAAAATTTATTTTTTTTTTTAAAAAAAATTTTAAAAATATCAATTTTTTTTTTTTCTTAAATTTTAAATTTAATTAATAAAAAAAATATATAATATATAAAAGGGGCGAAACTTTGATTAAAAAATGGGGGGGACCAATTTTTCCCCCTATCCCTTTCTTCCCTACCCCCCTCCTTCACTCGCATTTCCCTTTCATTTCCCTTTCCCCTTCTCTCCCCTCCCCCCCTCAGTGAAGCGGCCCCCTTAAACCACGAAGGTCTGGGGAGGCGGGACTTCCCCCAGAAAGGGGGGCAGTTTTTTTTATAAAACACATGTGGGCAATCCGTAAGGTTAGATGGCTTCTAATTATGAAGTTAAGCCCGACTGGGACTAAAAAGCACCCTGGGAATGAAACCAACCAGCCCACCTATAATATTTCACCCCAGGGAAAAAAAAAAGTTGGCAATGCACAAAATTTTAAATTTAAACCCTCCATCCCCCCATCACACTCCATTAAATTTTTTATACACACAACAGAATGAGAAAAAAAAAGAAACCCCAAACTCATTGTACCCCTAAATCACTTGTCACAACTGTACCCCAAAAAGTATTTTTTTGCTTCCCTACACCAAAATGACACACTCACTGGCCCCCCGAAATGAAAAATTTTAACATGGTAGCCACAGAAATTATATTTCTAACCACTTACAAAGAATCGCACATTTTACCAAAAAAATATAATTCACTGTACCCCAAAAAATGTATTATAACACACTGAACCCTAGAAATGAATTTCATTACTCACTTATCCAGAGCTACATCACAATATACCCCAGAAATTACATTTTCACTGTAAAACCCCGAGATTATTACATTACTCACTGTACCCCCAAAATTACATTCTCACTGTACCCCAAAGATTTATTACATTACCATGTACCAAAGAGATAACAACACCCAACCCCAAGATTACATTATACACTGTACAACAGAGATTAAAACATAAAACATCCAAAAAAACCCCAGAATTACTACATTACACCCATACCTCAGAGATTACATTTTCACATTTTTCAACAGAGATTACAACATTTCCAACCATACCCCCGAGATTAATTAAACCCCTAACAAATTAAAACTACATTACACACCATACATAAGTTACATTACTCACTGTGCCCCCAAAATTACATTACCCAATGACCCCGAATTTTTTTAACTTACCCCAATACAACTGCATTATTCACCGTACCCCCAGGATTAGTTACACACGTACCCCCAGAAATAACTACATTTAAAAAGGTACCCCAGAAATTGTGTGCGTGAGGTGTGTTAATAATATATTGAACACAGACACACTACACACTTTGGGTGAGTTCACATAACGGTTTTTCAGCACTGACAGTGTCGTTTGCTTGTTGTAAATTCGGCGCTTGCAAACACAGAATTCTGTCGAGCAAACAACCCAGACTTCCTTAGCCAGATTTCTGCCTCCTATCCCTTAGTGTAAAAAAATGCCTCGAAGAATACTTTGTAGGCGCTGACAGTACACACCAAAAATACTCAAGTAAAATCAGTGTCACCTATACGACGACACTGATTTACATGGGGTTAATGTAAATCAGTTTCCTGACGGATTTGACGCCGGTTTTGAACAGATCCACTGAATCCGCCCCGAAAACCAGCACCCTTTCCCCTCCTTACCTTCTCCCGTAGCTGGTTTTTGGGATTCACAAGAGCTTCTCTTTTCTCTGATGAGGGGTGAGCATAGGGAATGGATACAATGGGGGGACAATCGCCCCCAAAACAAGGGGTTTCGGGCTGTAGCAAAATTTGATTGGGGAGGAGCCCTGCTGTCCTGCTCTACCAACAGCGCTGCCCACTCTCACTGACACTTGAGGGTGCGGCCCCCTCTGTCCCCCCAAAATGAAAAATAAGGGGGCAAAGGGGTTTTACTTTTTCCTCCTCTGGCTCTGATATTATAGGCTTAGTGGGGAACGGCTTTTGTGAGACACGTACTTTCCAAATAGGCACCTACAACTGGGCTCCCCCTAAAGTTCATGAGGAGAAAACCCCAACATGGCATATTTTTGCCTTATAAAACATCCTGTAAAGTAGTTCACACACTGTATTGTGACAGAATTTCACTTATCTTAGTGTTGCTGTACTATATGTTCTTATTTGTTGGGGTTTCTCATACAACTTCTTTAACAGGGAAAACCACTGAAAAAGCTCTGACACTCCCAAACCTTGGGCATAAATACTCACTAAATTACCACTTTGACTCTAAAATGTAGGGGTAAAAGAGGAAACCTGATCCCTCCCCCTACTTTTCAAATTTTCCCAGGATCCCCGGGCCCATATAAGGGGTGGAAAGTTTTCTCTCCAAAACCAAAGCAAAACGGCAAAACGTCTAAATTTTCAAACCACTCTAACACCCCTAGGGCTCTCCAAGATAAAACATCGGCTTCTTACACCCCTAAAGGAGGTCAAAACCCAAAAAAGGAAAGGGAAAAAGTTACCCCCACCTCAAATAATCCTTGGCAGGGGTTTAGAGGGCCATCTTCTCCAAAACTCGTCTCATAGTGTTAGCGAAATTGATTTCGGCACAGTTTTTTTTTTTTGAGGAAATTTTTTGTCACGCGATAAAAATTTTGGTGAAAAAATGGCATAATCTATTAAAATTTTTTAATCATAAAATCATTTTTTTTTGCTTCCTGTCATTTTGGCGGCCCGCAAAACAATTTGAGAATAAGAGGGGGAAGTGGGTGCGCGTCAGACTGGGGATGTGTATGGTTGTGATTTGGCTGAAAAATCACATGACCTCGTTTTACATAGAAAACCTTTCCCCTTTTTAGCATTAGTGGGTCTGTTATCAAAACAGGGGGTTGCTCGGTCTCTCCAAAACGCTCAGCGAAACGTTTTTAGCTACTTTGGCTTAGAATTTTAAAGGGGCATCAAACGCGTACGCCGCGGGGGTGGGGGGGGGGGGGGAATTGCAGGCTGGCAGGCAGGGTTTTTTAAAGGAGAGTGGGGTATTGTGCAGCCCCAAATCGCTTTGACCCCCTTTTAAAATTTTTTTT
>JAODAL010053004.1:0-25593 GCA_025379985.1 Phyllomedusa bahiana
GGGGGGGGGTGAGAGCGGTTGTTTATGGGTTTTTTTTGTATCTGTATAGTTTCCCAACGTATGGTACTGTGGCTTTTTTTTTTTTTTGCATGCATGTGAATAATGTCAATTTAAGGTGCAGCTTTCTGTCCACCTAGTGGAGAGATGTATGGGACACTACCCATTAGCTGCCCGGGGTATTTTTTCTTTAATAGCATGGGGCGTGTGCTGCCTCTGTGCTGTGTTTAAGGCTCACTTCAGCTTCACTAGCAGTGATTAGGGCCCATTTTTTCTGTTTCCGTCTTTTTCTTGAGTATTTTTTTCCCCTTTTTCTGTATATTTTTGTGATTTTAAGGGAGTGAAAGGGACCTGCAATAGATGAGGAGCCGTGACGTTTGGCTTGCAGGCTTACAATATAATGGCCATTTTTGTTAACCAATACCTCATATTTATGTTTTTCCAGTATGTAAAATAGTTTTTTTTGCCCAACAGTACTGGGGACTGGATGCAAGTAGAATACCAGTGGCCGCCCCCCCCATGCGTGGAAGGTGTGAGAGCGGTTGTCTTATGGGTATTTTTGTATCTGTATAGTTTCCCAACGTATGGTACTGTGGCTTTTTTGCTTTTTTGCATGCTATGTGAATAGATGTCAATTTAAGGGCAGTTTTTCTGTCCACCAAAGTGGAGAGATGTATGGGACACTACCCATTAGCTGCACCTGGGTATTTTTCTTTAATAGCATGGGGGCGTGTGCTGCCTCTGTGCTGTGTTTAGGCTCACTTCAGCTTCACTAGCAGTGAGTATGGCCATGTTTCTGTTTCCGTCTTTAGCTAACATTAATAGCCAGACCTCCTGCTTGGACAGTGTAATTGTTTTTTACAATCCCTCCATCAGCAATGTCCCTCTAAAAGGCACAATGAGAAATAGCAGCTTACAGAGCTGAAATATCAGTCATTGCTTTAGGCCAGCTTTAAACCTGCACATGAAGTAGGAGCAGTGAGGAAGAGCAGCTTCTGTGTAAACAGCCAGGTGGGAAAACCCTATAAACCCCTCAAGTGGCATTTTTTTCTTATTTCATCTTCACTATCTGAATAACATAATTTTCCGATTTCTGACGACTAAGCTGTATAAGGATTTATTTTTTTATGAGATGAGTTGTAGATTTTGGGGCTACAATGTTGTGGTGTGTGTTTATCTATCTATCTATTTATCTATCTATCTGACATTTTTTCCTTTTGAAATTTTGTGCCATTGGCAATGTGCAGCATACTTAACATTTTCATTTTATTTTGTGGGATAGTACACTAAAAACTACATAAGTCGCACAGCACCTTATCTTTTCACAGTACCAAGATCATGCTTCTATTACTTACTATATGAGGCAGGAAGTAACAGAAGCACTAATATAGCATCTATGGTAGCTTTCATTAGGCAATTAGGAAGAAAAACATAGTTCCTCATTCAGACACTGCAGATGCTATCGCCACGATGTCTAAAGGGTCAAACAGCAGGAATTGGAGCCAGCTCCAGTCTCTGCTCCTAGCAGGGGCTGTCAGCCTGCTCTATACTCCATTACCAACATTATGATAAAGAGAGTGCTATTTTTTTTAAATAAATCAGTTTCAGCTATTGGGGCTGAAATAAAATAAAATGACTCATACTCACCTTTGTATTTACCACTGTTCTAGCGGTTGGAGCTTTCACTTTCGAACGGTAATGCAAGGGAATTGCACATGAACGGTGCAGCCAGTTTGTGGCTGCAACAGTGACAATTTGACCACAGCAGCTGGAGGTAAACAGAAGACCAGAAAAGAAAGCTGGGAGCATTAGCACTGGAATTGGATTAACTACAAATGTAAGTTTGGTAAGGTTTTTTTTATTTCAACCACAGTATCTGAAACTTATTTAAAATACCCAAACAACCCCTTTAAGGTGGACATTGCTTTTAAAGAATTCACAGCATTTACTGCTGTGGGGATTAAAGGTAAGTGATACTAATCAACTGTTGTGTGATTTTAAGAATTTAATAGAAAAATCTATAGAGGCTTCTCTACTTTATTTGCTGAAGCATGAAATAAGTTGCCATTCCTGTGATGGAAATGTCACATTCTCTTCTGCTGAAAAGATTCACTTTAAAACTGCAACATTTAATCCAATTGTTCATCTGTTTGTTGTTTGTAGCTAAAGCCATCAAATAAAAGTCTTCAATATTTATTAAGGTCCCCTTCACACATACTTTGTTAATTTTTTTTTTTTTTACTTTTTTGTGCTTGTACAAAACATCATCAATTTCAAGCATTGTATTGTGTTTTAAAAGCATTTTTGTGGCATTTTTAGATCCTATGTAGAAACCTGAGGGAAAAGGCCAGAAAAATGCCACTGGCACCATGAAACCAGAAACAGGTTATTAAATTACACACATGAAAATAGGATGTTTAATACTGTATCAGAGGCCATCCTAATGAATATGGATGCACTCTAAGGGAGAAGACAGTAATTGTATAGAAGATATGGGAATAATCAGTAAGCGTAATTAAGCTAATTTCCTATACAGTAGTTTGCTTGAAATGGGGTAAGCCCTACTGTCCCTTACTATTGTGCCGGTATGCTCCCATAATTGAGTTTACAGTTTTATTGATTCTATACGTATTGTCACGGTGCGACCATAGGTGGTCACATGGTTCTGCCACTAGGTGGCGTACGTGCCACCGAGAGCCTGGTCTCGGTGGGGGAAGCCAGGTATTGTCGGTCAGCAGCATTAGGGTGCTGACCCATATACCTAGCACGGCTAATGTTCAGCCATTAAGGGCTGGCCTTCCCGGAACAACTGCAGATGGGTGGGTGGTTGTTCCCACGTTCCAGGTCTTCTGGTTCCAGCCCAGGTATTGGGTGCATCTTGAGCACCTTTTAAAGGCCTCCTACGACAGGAGATCAGGGGCGTGGTCTGCTATGGCAAGTGGAGCAGCAGTGGAGCCCAAAGGGGAAGGGCTCTTTCCCCCAGAAAGGGTTTGGAGAAGCCGGAACCAGTAAGAGACTGGCAAGCAAACGCTTGTGGTGCGTGCATAGGCACAGACCCCTGGTATTGGGGGTAAACGGTAAAGTTTAGTTAGGGCCAGCGGCCTAGGTTAATTTTGTTTTGTTTTCTGGTTCTACGTGCCTTTTTCTGTGCCTAAAAAAAGCTGGCTGGGCCAGATTTAAAAAAACCCTGGTGTCGGTGTGCCCCCCTTTTACAAAAGACAGCGATCCATGAGAAAATCCCCCAGGAGGGCCCCGGCGGGTGTCCAAAATTGAGTGGACGTACATATGGGGGGATCCCGTGGGCATTTTTGGCATTAATGGGCAAGATTGCCACTAACTGACTTGCACAAAGTGGTGCAGAAAAAAAGCAGTTTGCAAAGGACTGCTGCAGTCTACAAGGACTGCGAAATTTAGCTCTGTTAAAGCAAAGGCTTTTAAGGTGTTTTAAAAGAGACACACCCTAACAACTTTTGCCTGGGGGAAGGCTGCCTCAGTGACAGAAGTGTCTCTGGAGGACAGTGGGGAAAAACCCCCATACAGAGATTTGGGTTTGTCTGAAAGGACTTTGGTCTGGTGCCTGACATTTTCTTCATTTTGCCAGGGAGGGCTGATTGCCCATTTTGATGATGACAAAACAAAGCAAGCGGGCTGACTGCCAAAATAGGGGAGGACAACAGACAGTCCGGGCACAATTTGAAGCCAGCAGCAAGAACTAAAAGCCATGATTAAAAAAGAGTCAGAGTCGGAGGTGACTTACCACAATCCAAGCAGCCTTTGCAGGTTGGAGGTGCAATCCAACAGGAGAAGACGGATGCCAAGCAAACAAGCCTGGTGGTGTGAGGGATGCCACAGGGGACAGTGATGGGGGGATGTCCCGTGGCCGGGAGGGGGTACCCCCATAAAAGAAGGGGTCCACTCCAGGAGAGATGGTGTTGCTAAAGGGTCTGCGTGCTGCCGTTGCTTGGGGCAACCACTTTATAGGGGAGCCTGCTGCCACTGTCCAACAGGGGGAGCCGTGTTGGAGGTGCCAAAAAAGTGGAGAGGTTGCTCTACTGCCCTTCGGGAAAGAGGCCAGGAGGTCACAGCTGAAAGCCCTGGACTTCAGGTGAATGGACCCCCACCCCAGGCTGACATGGACAGTCAGCAGGAGCAATCCAGACTGACCCCAGACATCAAATCGGTAAGATGCTCCAGTGGGGTTGGTTAGGGAAAGGGGACGTAGATCATATCATAAAATTGTGAGGATTGGCGGGCTAGACAGAGGCCCAAATATGCTGACAAGCCAGAAGAGTCCTGAAGCAGTGGATTTGCAGAGTCTGAAGGATTGGTTCCCTTTACATCAGTGGGAAATTTGAAAAGCAACTAATGTTTAAATAATGTGTACTCATCCCCGTCACACAGTCTGAGCAGGGGGGGTTAGCGTAGCACAAAGTTACCCCCAGTTACTAGGGCCCCTGTGTGAACAACAGCTAAGGGGGTGCAGCTGCAGTAATGCCAATTTGTGAAGGAGCTGCAAAGCGGGAGGGGGCCCTGTTGAAGAAAATGCAATGTGTAACAGGCTGCTCGGGCAGAGCACAGAGGGGATTACCGGGTGTCCCCCTAGGGTCATGGGGAAGCAACCCAAAGTCACAGCTGATGCGTGCCCCTGTGTGGACAGCCATCAGAAAATGTGTGTCCCAGTGACCCAGCGCACTGTAGATTAAGGTAACATGCAAGGGCGGGTGCGCCCCTAAGCTGTGGCTAAAAAAAGCACAATGTTGCGGGGTGGGTAGTCTGGGATTGATAGCAACCCTAAAAATTGTCTATTAATACAGTTGCCTGTGGGCAAATTTGTGGTCACCATAGCAATCAGGTGGGCCTGTGGTTTTTGGAAAAAGTGATTGAGTTGCCTAGTGTGAACAGGCCAATGCATTCCTGGAAGGGAGAAGGCAAACCTTTGGGATAGAGGGCCTTGCTACCATGTATTTGGGACTAGGGGGGAAAGGGGGGTGGTTATTACCATGGGGAAACAAACACTCAGTGAAGATCTCATTTTCAGTGGGGGAATGGACACGGAAAATGTTCAGTGCTTCAGGTTATATAATCTGTTATGCAGGTGGGGAATGATGAAAAATCTTGGCAATGAAAACGTGTGCCAAAGGCAAATTTGTGTGCGCCCTGAGCAGGGGATTCAAAAGTGGATCTGTGTAGAAACCAGATTGTGACACGCGGAATCAAAGAATGGTCATGCTGGGATCTGTATGCGCTAGGCATTTCTAAGGATTGGTTTTCGTAGTTTACTGCGTTGTCACAAGGACTTTTGCAATGGGAGTGATGCAAAAAATAGCTGTACAGCCCCAAAAGTGGGGTTTCCAGACCCAGTAGGGGCCCGGTAGTATTTGGGAACCCCCAGAGGGAAGGAAATCCCCAGTAACAAGCTGAGGTAAACAGCAAGGGTTTCCTAAGAAAGGTTCCAGCAGGCCCAGGGTATAACAAACATGTATACTGAGAGTTTTCCCTTAGCGTTGTTTCAGGGAAAAGTTTAAAGAAACATCTCCACACTTTTCGCAGAGGATCCCCTTTTCTAGAAAGAGCCCAAAAGAGAGGTTGAACAGGGGAATTGTCCTCTGGCACTAGTGAAAAGCCAGGTAATGTTGGCAGTGGGGAACCCCCGCCCTTTTTCATGCATAATATGGGGCCCCAGTGGATCCTAGTCCAAAGGAATTATCACCACTAAGGTGGTCATAAGGAAGGCCAAAGTCAGCAGTAACCTAGAGGCGGGGCTCCAGGGTCCCAAGAAATTAGGGAAGAGCTGACCCTAAGGAGCATGGGATGGTCATGAGGCCCCCAACTTGTTTTGGGAAAAGAGGTTTTGGGTTCCTCATAGTCCTGAGACAAAATGGGAGCGGTTTTTGGGTCAGGTGCGCCCCAAGCGGCCATAGGGGAAGCAAAACTGAGAAGTCTGCTTCATTACAGCTTCTTGAAGATAGTGTGGTGGGTGGGTCCCAAAAAGGGGGCTTTTTTGAGACCCAAAATCGGGAAGACACTGCCCCGTGGGCGCAAAAGCAAGGCCTTTTTTGGGGAGGAAGAAGGGTTTGTAGTATGAACACTGATATTATGTTGCAATAGTAGCCCTATGAAGTCAGCATCAGACGAAGGGGGGCTTCAAGGGGGCAGAGACATATGTGTGGTACCACTATAGAAAGTGGGTAGACCGGTCATCGCCGATTTTTAGGATAAGCTGCTATGACCCAAACTGATTGTACGTGAAAAATTTTTCTCTGCCCCTGAGAAATAGGGAAGTGTTGCCCCAAAGTAGGAGCTTTGACCCCGGAGGAAGGGTTATCAGGGGGATGAAGTCCTAGGCCTTTATCAAGGGGGGGGATATGTCCACGGTGCGACCTTAGGTGGTCACATGGTTTTTTCCACAAGGGGGGCGTACGTGCCACCGAGAGCCGGGCTCGGGGGGGGGAAGCCAGGGATTGCGGTCAGCAGCATTAGGGGGCTGACCCTTAAACCAGCACGGCTAATGTTAGCCATTAAGGGCTGGCCTTCCCGGAACAACTGCAATGGGTGGGGTGGTTGTTCCCACTTCCGGGCTTCTGGTTCCAGCCCAGGTATTGGTTTTTTTCTGGAGCACCTATTAAAGCCTCCACGAAGAATCAGGGGCGTGGTCTGCGGCAAGTGGAGCAGCAGTGGAGCCAAGGTGAAGGGCTCTTTCCCCCAAAAGGGTTAGGGAAAGCCGGAACCCGTAAGAGACTGGCAAAACAAACGCGTTTTTGGGGCTGTGCAGTAGGCACAGAGCCCTGGGGAGTTGAGGGCTAAACGATATAATTTTAGTTAGTGGCCAAAGGCCTGAGGTTTTTTTGTTTGTTTTCTGGTGTACTACTGGCCTTTTTCTGTGCCTGAATAAAATTTCTGAGGCCAGATTTAAAGAAGCCTGGTGTCGGTGTGCCACCCTTTTTCAAAAGACACGATCCAGTGAGCAAAAACCCCCAGGGGGGCCCGGCGGGGCCAAATGTGAGTGGCTGTTACAGTATATAATGCAGTAAATAGATTTTTGTCTGATGTTAAAGGGGTATTCTCACCACACTGTTTAGCTTTAAACATGATGGCAAAAGTAAATACATTGATGATCTGGTTTTGCTTCCTGTCAGAGCTAGAACAGTTCTTATCTCCTGCTTGTGTACACAAGCTTCCTTGTGTTTTTCCGACCAGCTCCTCCTGCTCTAGCAGCCATATCCAGGATGATGATGTTATTCAATGCTGTGTCTTATCAGCATCAAATAAGCTTAGTTATCTTTCTTACTGACAAACTTTAACCCTTTAGAACTCTCTAGCTTTGTGTCTACTGTTAAAACTCTTATATCACCACTGTAGCATTAATAGGCTCAGCTAGAAATAGTAGAGCTGATATGTCAGTCACTGTAGAACCAGCCACAACCTGAACAGGAAGTGGGATTCTAAAGCTGGCTATGAAGAGCTAGTTATGTAAAACAGTCAGATGGGTAAACTCTTTTATCTGTTGCCATTAGCTGGCTTTGTAGTATCATAGACAATGAAGGCTATAAAAAGAACTGCTGACAGTAAGGATAAGCTTGGGAAAGGGCAAGCCTGAAATGAGGGAGCTATAAAGGGGCATTTAGTGAAACAGCTGCAGACAGAGGTCTTATCATTGAAGTGCTACAGACCAGAGTCAGAAAACAGATTAATTTCTAGCCACCTATCTCTCAAAAGCTAATGCAACAGAAAATTAGATGTGTTCATTTAAAATTTTTAAAGTTTTTGCTCAATGGTTTAATCTGGCTCCCTCGCCTGTTTACACTATAATATTGGGTTCACACATTGCAGTAATAATAATCTTTATTTATATAGCACCAACATATTCTACAGTGGTAATGTTGAAACAAGATTTTCTGAGCCGGGTATGGGGAGAAGCGCCTTGGCCGGGAGAGATAATTCTGTTGTGTGGCTTCTACTTGCCCTGCTCAGTTTAAAGAGGTGCTCCCATTTTGCACTTTGATGGCATATCAATAGGATATACCATCAATGTGTGATTGGTGTAGCTCTGGGTACAGTCAAACAGAATAGAATGGAGAATTATATGCAAGCATGACCAACTCTCTGTTATGAAAGGAGACATTTGGGGCCCGTTCCCCAGATAGGTGCAGGACCCAGCGGTAGGACTCATACCTATGACACTTTGAAAGTATATTCTATGGATATGCTTCAGAGTGCCAGATAGGAGAACCATTTTAACCGACAGGTCTCTCCCCTGTTTGTCTATAGGGAGAGAGCTGTCAGTTAAGCTGAGTCCAGAAGAAATAAGGATGCCGATAGGGATCGCTCACTGAAAAAGGATTTATACAGCTCAGGGGCATTACTAGGCAGTTTTATCTGGGACATAAGCGCCAGATAAAACTGCTGGTGCCCCGAACCTGAGGTCAGCGGGTTCCAGGTCGCTGCCGTAGACCCGGAGAACCGAGGGTCTCTTCAACTGTATGTGCATCCTCTGGACGCACATACACTTAAACACTACTGTGGAGCATAGAGCAAGGGCTCCCTGGCCCATGGAGTACTCCAGTGTGACGCAAGCAGGCTTTCCTCCCCCCCGGAGTGTACAGCACAGGCGGTGTGAAAATGTCATCATGCTGCCTGCGCAGCATGATGACGCCACGCCACGTGTGCAGGAATCCAAGAAGCAATAAGGGCTTCAACAGGGGAACAGGAAAAAGATGAGTTCTATTAGTTTTTTATTTACCCTATATACATACAGGGGGACCCTATAACCTATATACCTACTTACTGGGGGACATATAAACTATATACCTACTTACTGGGGGACATATGAGCTATATACCTACCTACTGGGAAACATACGCTATATATCTACCTACTGTGGGACACATAAACTATATATACAGGCTCGGACTGGCTCCGCTATTCACCCTGGTAGGCCCAAGGTCTTAGGCCTTAAGCCTACCAGGTGCCGGCTTCTAGTGGTGATGTAGGCAATGTGATGACGTCACATCATAGCGCCGCCTACACTGGACTTCACTAGATGTCGGTCGGCTGGTTGCATCCTGGAGCGGGAGAAAGATGAATTCAATTTTTTTTTTTTTTGTATGAGAAATGTGGCTCTAACTACCCCAGCTTATCTAAAGGAGGCCCTAACTGCCTGTAGCCTATTTAAAGGGAGCCCTAACTGCCTGCAGCCTACCTAAAGTGAAGCCTAACTACCTGCAGTCTATCTAAAGGGAGGCCTAACTACCTGCAGCCTTTCTAAAGGGGGGACCTAATTACTTGTATCCTATCTAAAAGGGGCCCTTTCTGCCTGCAGAGTACCTAAAGGGGACCCTAACTACCTGCAGCCTACCTAAAGGGGACCCTAACTACCTGCAGCCTACCAAAAGGGGATCCTAACTATCTGCAGCCTGCCTGACTGGGGTACTAACTACCTACAGCCTACTTAAAGGGGGCCCTAACTACCTGCAGTCTATCTAAAGGGGGCCCTAACTACCTGCAGAGTACCTGACTGGGGTCCTAACTACCTGCAGCCTACATAACTGGGGCCATAACTACCTACAGCTTACCTAATTGGGACTCACCAACACCTACCTATAGCCTACCTAACTGGGGCCCACCAACCTAACTGCAGCCTATCAACTTACCTACTTGGTCCTACTTATCTACCTGGGGGCTATTTACTTACCCACCAGTGGCCTACTTATCTACCTAACTTGGGCCTACCTCCAACCTGCCCGGGGTCGGCCTACCAATTTATCCAATCGGGGTCTACCTACCTAAATAGGGCCTACCTAGCTACTTGGGGCCTTGCCCATTTACCTATCTATCTAGATCTTGCCTACCTGGGAATATGATTTTGAGGGGAGCAGCCCATAGCTGTAGCATAATCTCCAGGGGGTTAGTCCTCCCCCCCTCACCTCCCCACCCATTAGGAGACTGTGCCTCTAAGCTATGGCTTGTACCCGCTCTCCCACCACTGGGAAGTTTGTACAGAGGTGAGACTAGGTAAAGAGGTGCTGTAAAAGTGAGGATTGTAAGATATTTGTTTGTGTAGATTCTGCAGGGACGAGTGGTGGAATGGAGAAGTCGTCATAGCGGTCTGGAACGGATGGATAAGAAACGGCAAAAACAACGACTCATGAGAGCAGAGAATGACTCATCAGATAAGCCATCTCCTGTGAGTCCCTGGATGTCAGGGGTTATTTTGCTTCTATATTGGATCAGTGCTGTAGTCACAGTCCTGATGCGACATGAGTTGACCTCTATGTGGTCTCCATATGGCAGTGTTGTAGGTTATATCAGCGCCAGTATAGTGGCAGCGTGCACTTTCCTTGCTTCTAAAAGTGATTGCACCCCTGTCCCTGACCCTGTGATTGGGAATTACATTTTTACTTTCTTGCTGGTGTTTAGAATGGTGTTTATTTTAGAAAGTGGAGAGATACGTGGCCAAGGGAAACGTGGAGGTGGACAATGTATGTGGACTGGTGGAAGGTGGAGAGGGATATGGATGGAGCTCTTAGCCATGTGTCTATGATATGTTAGACTGTGACAAATGTGTGAAATAAACAGACATGTGAGAGACAGACCTGTGAGACAGACAGATGTGTACTACACAATACAGTTCTGTTTTGCACACTCTGTTATGTGGTAAAATGGATGTATTTATGTCATAGAGGTCAGTAATATCTTCATGTACAGTAGCTGTAGGGTGGGGCCCCAGGATCAACTGCCCTATGGGCCTTAGGCCTTAGATACAGTCCAACACTGTATATACCTACCTACTGGGGGACAAAGAAGCTATATACCTACTTACTGGGGGACATATAAGCTATATATATGCCTACTGGGGGACATATAAGCTATATACCTAGCCACTGTGGGACATATCAACTATAAACCTACCTACTGGGGGACATACCAACTATATACCTACCTAATGGTGGACATATAAGCTATATACCTACTTACTAGGGAGCATATAAGCTATATACCTACCTACTGGGGACATATAGGCTATATTCCTATCTACTGTGGGACATATAAACTATATACCTACCTACTGGGGGACATATAAGCTATATACCTATCTACTGGGAACATATAAGCTATATATCTAACTACTTGGGGACATATAAGCTATATACCCATCTACTGTGGGACATATAAGCTATATACCTACCTACTGGGGGAGATATAAGCTATATACCTATCTACTGGAAAACATAAGCTTTATACCTACCAACTAGGGAACATATAAACTATATACCTACCTACTAGAGAACATATAAACTATATACCTACCTACTTGGGAACATATAAACTATATGCCTACCTACTAGGGAACATAGAAGCTATATACCTATCTACTGGGGGACATATGAGCTATATACCTACCTATTGGGGGACATATAAACTATTTACCTACCTACTGGGGGACACAAAGGCTATATACCTACCTACTGATCGACATATAAGCTATATGCCTACCTACTTGATATATATATGCTCTATATCTACCTACTGGGGGACATATAAACTATATAGCTATCTACTGTGGAACATGTAACCTTTATATCTAACTACAGTGGGACATGTTACCGATATCTCTACCTACAGGAAGACATATAAGCTATATACCTATAAATACTGGGGGACATATAAACCATATACCTACCTATTGTGGGACATAGAAGCTATATACCTACCTATTGGAGGACACATAAGTTATTTACCTACCTACTGGCGCAAAAAAAGCTATATACCTACTGGGGGACATGTAACCTATATATCTACCTACTGGGGAACATATAAGCTATATGCCTACCGGGGGACATATAAGCTATATACCTACCTACTGGGGGTCATATAAGCTATATACCTACCTACTGGGGGACATATAAGCTATATACCTACCTACTGGAGGACATATAACCCATATATCTACCTACTGGGTGACATGTAACCTATGTGCGTATACCTATTGGGGGACATATAACCTATATATCTACCTACTGGGGGACATATAAACTATGCGTGAAATGTATGTTTTTTTGGTGCCCAGACACATTTTTTTGCACTCATTAGTAGTATAGAATGTGCCTGAATTTATTAACCTGTTCTACTATGGGCCATAGATTAGGCATTTTCTAGCTCCAAAACATCAAATCAGGCTCAGGTAAACCACTTTTAACTCACTCTACCTATTCCAGCAATAATGCACCCAGTTTTACCGTCCTTTTGTCATAAATGTGTACAATCATAGGGTTGTGGTGCAACAAACCTCCAGAATGCTCCCTGATCTCAGGTGCATTACAAAGTGCCGTGGGCGCCCGATAATGCACCTAATTTTGAAGTGCGTCTGATTATAAATTCTAGAGAACAGGGTTCTGCCAGTGTTTGGGCTGAAAGGACGCCAGACTACTGGCACTGCCCCTTACATGCAGATCATGTCCTCCTATATATCTACCTACTGAAGAAACCTATATACCTACCTACTGGGAGGGGGGTCTATATACCTACTTAATGGGGGCCTATATAGGAATGATGAGTGACTCCCCATCCCCACAGCAGGCACCTGACTTTTCTATCATAGAAAAGCCAGTTGCTGTGGGGAATGGAGAGTCACCCTGCTTTCCTGTATAGAAACCCCTCAGTATACAAACCCCCTCAGTAGGTAGGTAGATATATAGGTGCTGGAAAAGTGAGGATTCAAAAATGTTTGTGTGGTAAATTCTGCAAAGAGCAGTCATGGCCTGGAGAAGTCATCATGGTGGTCTGGACCGGATGGAGAAGAAAAAGGAAAGTTAACGAGTCCCATCAGAAAAGACATCTCCTGTGAGTCACTAAATTTAATTGCACTTTAATCACTTATATGTCTGCAGAACCTGTGAAAAAAATGGTGTCTACCACTATATGGTCACTGTATGGAGGTAATACATAGTCTGCAGAGCCTGTGTATAGTGGTATTCACCGCTATATGGCACTGTATGATGGTAATATATGTCTGTAGAGCCTGTGTATGCTAGTATATACCATTATATAGTCATGATTTGGAGGTAATATTTAAACTGCAGAGCCTGTGTACACTGCTGTCTACACTATATGGTCACTGTATGGTGGTAATATAGGTCTGCAGAGCAACATGTGGTGGTCATATTTGGTTATGGTCTGGCAGTATTATTTGATCCTAATTAGTAATATCATTGGTCTTGGTATTGTAGGATGTTTTTTTTTTCAGTGACAATAATTTGTATGGTATATTTGTTCCATGTATAGGTGTATTATTTGGTGACTGTTATGTATAAAGTATAACACTATAATACGTAGGTGAGCGCTTTTGAAAAAGATAATTTGTCAGATATGATTTTCATTGTACGGTGTACTGATGAGGCGATGGACAGGATTTATGTGGAATACACCTAAAATTAGTGAGAGGAATATAAATTTTTTTGTCTGTAAAAATACATGCTGCAGTTCAGTATATGGCATGAAAAATGCTGCATGAGCCCAGCCCTACTGAGCAAAATGTAACTCAGAGGGCCCGGGCCCCGGATGTTTTATGACCCTAGCAATGCCACTGATACAGCTACTAGTTGATTCAAAGTGCAACAAGCTCCCACTAGTTGAGGTCTCTTGCAAAAAGTTTTAAAACTTGCCAATAACTGTGTGAATAGGATCAGGGGATTAGTCCTAAAAAGGTTTTCCATAAATTAACCTTCACAAATCGACAGAAGAAAGAATCAGAAGCGCATGGATGAGCACTTTGCCCCTTCTGTTGCTATTGGCATTGATTGCTGTTGTTGTGCCAGCTCTCTTTATCTAATTCCACCTCGCAGAGGACAAAAGGAAGAAAGCAGTTGAAGGCAGTGCAGCACTCATCTGTGAATTATAGCGGGTCCTAATCAATTTACAGTATTTGTCCCAGGAATTCTTGATGGCGGCCCTGAATGCATGTCACCGGGCATTGCTTCAAAGCAGTGAAGCATGATTGCTGACACCTTTCTCTATCCATTGTACACTGCGCTCCAAAAAAGTCTTTATTTTGGTCAGTCTTTTCACAGGTTTTCTCCATAAGATTTGGATAGGTAGAAGACCAAGGCATAGGGGTATTTCGGCATGTGGAATGGACGGTTATGCCCAGGGTCCCACCCCAGCAGGGGGAATGACACATCTTCCTGGCTCTTCCTCATCTGCTTGTTCCTCTTCTTTTTTTAGACAGGCAACAAGCCCAGTTCCCATCTCTGTTAAGGTACAAAACAGTCAAATCAAATTAGATGATCTGCAGATTATCAATTTGTCCTCACACACACTGATGAGAGCTGAGATTTCTGTTTTCAGCAGAGGATATTAACCTATTTATACTTAAGCTTAAATGGGCTAAATATTTTCAGGGTAAGGATCAACTGGAATGCCAAGAGTTAGGTATTAACTTTGGTTGAATTGGCATCCTCGGATGATCGATTGAGAGGCAACGATCCGTTTACTGAATTGCAGTATAAAAATAAGATATCTCCCCAGTGCAAGCTTAGTTGTATTGATGCCTTTCTGGATATTGTTACGCATGGAATCTGAAAACTAGAAATATGGAACATGCGAATTTTACATCCGTTGAGATCAGTGCATTACATGAATTGGAGCAAAATAGGATGGTGGTTATGAAACCGGCAGATAAGGGGGGTATAGAATATTAAAGGACAAAGTGGATTATCTGAGGATGTGCCAGGATATTTTAAGGAATAGAGATTGTTATGGTATACGAAGATCGGACCCCACTATGACATTACTTGATAATCTAAGGATGATGCACGATGAGGCCCACAATAATCGTATTATTAGTAAGGAGTATGAGTTTATGCTTCCTTTCTTCCCACGCAAAGTCACCTTTTATGGACTTCCAAAAATCCATAAAGGATTTACACCTTTAAAGGGGAGGCCTATTGTCTCTGAGGTGGGCAGTATAATCTAAAATGTGGGGATCTATTTAGATCGCGTTTTACATAGATTTGTGACAGCTTTGCCATCTTATGTGAGGGATACTTACATTGTTATTTAAGGTAGATGGAATCTAGATTGATGATACAACACAACTTGCAGGTGTAGACGTTGAGGCATTCTATTCCTCCAATCCCCATGAAAAGGGTCTAGAGGCAGTCAAAAACTTTCTTGAACCTAGGGGTACTCATTTTCAACATCATACTGATTTTCTCCTTTGTCCTTCATAATAATGTCTTTTTGTTTGACGGGAAGATGTACCACCAGCTCTGGGGCACAGCGATAGGGAGCCCATGTGCTCCCACGTACGCAAATGTGTTCCTGGGCTGGTGGGAAGCAACAATAGTCTTCTCGGAGGAATTTGCATGTCATCATAGTCGTGCCCAGATCTGGACACGAGATAAAGATGACATATTTATTCTTTGACAGGGAGATTAAATGAGTTTCTCTTTTTTGGAGGCACTAAATCTTAAATGAACTCTCTTGGACTCAGGTTTACACACAAAATCTCCAAATATATACTACCATTCCCAATAACAGAGATAATACCTTGGGAACTAAGGTGTATAGGAAAAAGACGGCTACTAATAACCTGTTGAGATGGTATAGCTGCCATCCCAAACCCCTTTTTAGAAGTATCCCATGTGGAAATTTCTTCATCTTAGGAGGAATTGTTCCGAGGATAGCTCCTTTAGGGAATAAGCACATGACCTCCAAGCTAGATTCTCTAGAAGAGGATGTCCCAAATGAGTCCCCACGGAGGCATTTCAATTAGCAAAAAGTCAGGACAAAGTCAATTTATTAATACCCTGGACAAAGTTGGTTACTGAACCAAGGACGGATTTGAGGATCATTGGTGGTTTCGATTGTAGATCCCAGGAGATCCGAAGATCATCAAAAGATATTGGAGTATTTGTGTGACGGTCGTGGTAGTGGATCCGCTGGACCACCGCAAGCGATGGTATAAGCCACTCCAGGAAGCGGAATCTAAGTAGGTCCCGGTTTTCACCAGAGCCCGCCGCAGCAAGTCTACCAGGTCGTTACCCCTGACGTGACTTGCTTGTGGTGGCAGCCAAGGGTGAGTGTGGTACAGAATCGTGAGATGTAGGCGTAGTCGGGGACAGGCGGCAAGGTCAGGGCAGGCGGCAAAGATTCAGAGTCGATAAACGTAGGCAGAGGTCAGAACACACAGCAAGATGGTAAATACTTAGGAACACTTTCTCTAGGGCACGGAGGCAACAAAGATCCATCAGGGAAGTGACATGGATCCATAAACTATATAGGGTCAGCGCCCGGCAATTAACCAATTACCGGCGCGCTGGCCCTTTAAATTTACATGAATGAGCGTGCGCGCTAGGGGGTGCACACGCGCATACCAGCAGACAGGGGAAGAGAGCAGGACAGGAGCGTGGTCAGGTGAGTGGATGGGACGGGTGCGACTGCGGCCAGTAGCACAGCCAGCGGCGCCACTCGTCCCCACCGGGACGCAGTGCCACCCGTTACAGTACTCCCCCCTTAGGCCTCACCTCCTTTTTCGGCTGAAGAAACCCTGGGATGAGTATGATTGGATTTTTATTTGGCTCCCAAAATTCTCCTCGGCCGAAGCCCTTCCAATCCCCCGGGAAGAAACGCCCCTTGACCGTTTTCAGGCCCAAAGATGTCCTTTACTTCGAAGATGTCAGGGGAATCGCTACCAGGGGAGGCGAAAAATTTCTTATGAGAGAACCGGTTCAGGACCGAGGTTTAAAGGAGGAGACGTGGAAAAAATTTTTGGACCGGAGTGAGTAGGTGGCAGAGCGTAGTCACCGGGTTCCGCTGCCGAACCCCTTAAAAGAGTCCCAGGAAGCGGGGCCCAATTTGTAACTGGAAACCTTGGGCGAAGTCTTCAAAAACCAAACCTTGTCCCCTGGGAGGAATGTGGGGGCAGGTTTCCCCTTTTTGTCTGACTGAGATTCATACGGCTGAGGCCCGAAGTAGGGGCATCGAACTCTTGCCCTATGGCCCGATTCCCAAACTGATCTCGACAGCAGGCACTTCAACATGGGCAGGGGGAAAAGGAGTGCTGATGGCGGGGATGACCACAAAAAATGGAGAGAGCCCGGGTGCATCTGGTCCCAAAGGTTATAAGAAACTCGCCCAGGGGGGGGACTTGGCCCCCGGGCCGATGTCCCCGGGTAAAAAATGCGCAAGTATTCCCCGAATCTGGTTCACTCTTTCACCTGTCCATTGGGCTGGGGTGGTAGGCGATGAAAAGTCTAACTTTACTTGGTTTAAAAAGATGAATTAAGTTTTATAGTTTGACAATCTTTTAATTTATGGCTTCCATTTGTCTTTTTCAAAATAAATCTTTTGTGTAATATTTTTTTGAATTTTCTGCTAGGATACAAGGACATGTTTTGTTCCCCTCAATCATAATTTGGGAAAGGGATTTTCTGACCGTGGATTTGAAAACAGGTATAGCGCGCGTTTAAGGGTTTTTAGATTATGAACTAAGGGAGATGTCGAGTATTTATTTTTATTTTTTGGGAGTGGGAGGTGTCATATTTTTAAAAAATTAAATGTTTTACATTAAGAAAGATTGGATTTTAACCTATATCTTATGCTATATATTATCTTTGTTGGATTGTAATATCCTCCCCTCTGTATGATCACGCCTATCCCTTTAAAAAATCTTCAGTCCCAAAAAAAGCATTTTAACTTTTGAATAGAATCACAGTTTTTGTTAGTTTGAAGGCCCTGGGAGACAGAGAGGTTCTAAAAAAGGTATTAAAATCATTTGGTGCCCTGACTCGGATTTTAAAGGGAAAAAAGTTGAAGAAATTTTAAAATTTTTAGCCCCCTTTGTTACTTGCAAGCATGTGAGTTTTTGAAGGAAAGACAGTACACATTTTCCCCGATTTATTTTTTTTTAAAAAAAAAAAAGTTTTTGTTAAACTTTTGAGCTACAGCTATGCAAAGAGATTTCGTTTATTGGAGAATCCCATTTGAAAATAACAGCTTTGTGAAATATTAAACACATACTTCAAAAAAAGTAACTGTGTCTTTACTTGAAACTTGTAAACTTTGTTTTTTTAAATTTGCCTCTCCGTCGGAAAAGTCCCGATGGAAGGTTATGGGGTGCACACCCAGATTTCAGATGGTCTATGGACAGTGAAGAAAGCCAGAGCCCCCATAAATTTCCTGACAGGCTAGCTGAAGCTACCCATTGTGGGAAGACAGTGATGCGAAATATGGTCTCCACACACTGGTGAGCACAGGTTTCACTGTCAAAAGGCGGAAGTCTTCCCTGCCAGATTACCTCCACAGAGTGCTGGCGGAGCAGTGAGAGTTTTACCATTCACCCAGTCCCATTAACCAAGGGCCCTTTCCAAGATCCTACCGGAACAGCTACCAAGGAAAGAATATTATTGTATTTCATGTTTGTGTTAAATATTATCAGTACCAAGGTTGCTTCAAGTAATCAAGACTTACATAAACTCACTGTGTAATGTATTACACACCATTCTAAGCTAAGATATAAATGAAACAGTAGTTATATATAGACGACCCACAATATATTTAGCCAAATTTTGCAAAGAGACTGATATGCGTGGCCAGATGACCCTTACCTCTTGTTTTTATGGAAACTACAATTACCACCCCCGAGTGGTACTCTTCAACATTCCACCTTATGAATTCTGTTTGGAAAATTGCCTACAACAACACACACTCCTGACCTCCAGAGACACAACAATCAATCTTAACAACTCTTTATGTGGACTATGTAGCACAACTACCAAAACAAATTAACGGATTTGCATCATCACTAGGGGACCTGCAACCTGTCCCAACTCTCTTGCCTTCAAACGCAAACCATTAGATAAAGTTAAGATTCGCAAATTTTAACGTTTCTGTTTCTTTTTCAGAAAGGTGGCCGTTCCTTTCAAGTTCTGAGGACACTCCCTACAAGTGTTGAAAGTCGATAGGAAGAGGAACTTGGATCCATTCGTCACACTGCAAATGTGTAACCCCCATCGGAGAACGAAGCAAGTACCACTGCTGCTGCCTACTCAGACTGCACCTCCTTCAAGCCAGACATTGAAACCATAATATATCCTGATTCAAAACCGCTCCAGAACGTGTCTTTGCCATAAGCCAACAACCAAAAGACGCAGCTGAGGTAATCAAATTGTACCCTTCTCAACGCGTGAAGAGAAATAAGAACGAGATGCCCTCCGTACAATAATAATTACATAGGCCCTCACCCAGCACAAGACTTTGGGCTAGGAATGGTTGGGAGGAATGGATAGTTGTTGATACTTAGAGCTCTGCCTTTTTCACAGTAATAAATGGCTCGCATGAGCTGAAGATAATATCAAGGACGCCGTGACAGGTGTGAGAGTGAGAAACTACGCACTCAAGATCTGAAGACATACAGCAGTTATTACATTTTAGTTTATTGCAAAAATAATGGTACAAGTAAAAAAATGCATAAAATGGTGATATGAAAACATAGAGTCAACACATAACTACATAAACACTTTTTAGTGGCAAAGACAATAATAAAGTTAACATGAACACCAATAAAGCTAAACGCAAATTCTATCAAGACCACAGGAGATGCCACACAATCACCTACAACCAGTTTCCTGACAACAAACAGTTCCAAAAAGATGTTATTTTAATGACAAACCCCAAAGTGTCTCATCCATATATAGTACAGGATCAACACTCTCAGATTCAATAGAGTCACACTAGTTTAAAGTATGATGCAGTACCGGTGTTAGCCCATAGAAAGAGTAGAAGAGAGAAACCTTTTAGAGGCTAACGAGTATATTGATTGTGAGCACACTACAAATGCAGAGTTAGGGTACATTCCCATAGAATTTGGACATTTTAGAAATAGTAATATTGCACAAAAGGATTTTATTCTTACATAAATTTTCTTCCCCTAGACAATACACTTTTTATTTATATTCATGCATTCACTAATTTAGGAGGTGTAACCACATTGTTTTAATCAAGACAATAGGTTTTTTTCCTTAGGCACATGAGGTTTTCTTGCCAAGGACATGCAATAAAATAAGAAGGACGGGATACCCCAAACCTAGATCAGTTAATCCAGAACTTATGCTTACACTCAAAGGACTACACACGCACACAAACAATGAATAGTAAGGACATTGACAACATTAGTGAACAGATTTTTTGAAGCCATTAAGATTTACGGTTCACTAATAGAATAATTTAATTACATGTTTCAGGGTAGCCTAATGGAGGCCCAGCAGGTAAAGGTTTCCCCTAGCATAACACCACTCAAATTGGTTCATTGCCACCTCTGGGAGTTCAAGCGGAATAGCCACATCATCACCCAAATTATTAATATTTATGCCGTCATCATCTGGATCTAGATACAAAGGTATACGGTATACTCATGAGAAAAGTTTTCAAAGGGGCCCAAACGTCCAAATGACAAAATAGTTATGACTATTAACATTGATAAAGCTGCTTAACCCACAAAAAACACCCTTCTTGCTGAACATCAGGGGTAACTAAGTATTGGAATTAAAATGTATTAAATTACAGAGAGAGGAAATGAAACAAGAATTGAAAATATAATTATTTTATAGTTTGACAATCATTTTAATTTATGGCAACCATCTTGTTCTTCATCAAACATAAATCATTGTGTAATATTCTGAATGAATTTTCTGCTAGATACAAGTACATGTTTTGTTCCGCTCACATCAAAAAATTGGTCTAAGAGGCATTTGGTCTGACCGTCGGCATATGAATCACAGGTCATAGCTGCTGCTTGTTGTAAGGATATTTATATTAGTGTAACTAAGGCAGATGTCAGAGTATTCATATATAAGTTTTTTGTAGATGGTAGGTGTCATGATATAATAAAGTAAATAAATGAGTTTCTTTACATTAAATACACTGAATGGATTGTAGACCTAAAACTTTATCAAAAAAACTTTATCTTTGATTGGATTGTAATAATGCCTACCTTCTCTTATGATCACGCCAATACCCATTCAAAAATCATTGTCAGGTCCATATAAAGCATTCTAATCTTTGAATAGAATCACCGTGCAATTGTTTAAAAATTTTAAAGGTTTCCTTGGGAGACAAGAAAAGGGTTCTAAGAAAAGGAAAATTCTACATCAACTTTCAGACGGAACGAGCACATGACAAAAATTTGGGGAAAAAAGTGGGGAAGGTTAAAAAACTTTTAAAACGGAAAATATGCCCCGGAAAAAGTGACCGGCCAATTGTGGAGCAGACGGGGAGCCCCCGGGGAAAAAGGCCCCAAAGTTTGGGCACTTTGAGAACTGGGCCGTAACCACCCCGATAACAGAATTCCCCGAAGAAACCAGTAAAGGGGGGCCCCTGAAAAGAAAAACCAAAAGGCTTTTGTTTCCAAGGTTTTTTGGAACCCGGGGAGCACAGTAAAAGACCCGCGGGGCCCGTTTTCGGGACCCTTTTTCCGAGCCCCACGTGACAAAGGGAAGGTGAAAATTCTTGGCCTTTTTGTGCCAGAGTCAGCCCCCAGTATGGGGCCGAAAGAAGGGGTAAAAGGCATAGGACTTCCGTACTCCGGGGGACCAGCCAACGGGGGGCTATGGGCCCCCCCCGTACCTTTTCCCAAGGGCCCGGGGGGAAAGTAAGCTTTCCCGTAGGAACTTTTTTGGGGGAAAAAACCCGGGGGCCATTTTGAACCAAACCCTTCAGGAGAAATATTGTGCTTTTGACAAAAGGGGGGTTTTCACCCAAACCCCATCAAGGGAAAGGGAGGGCATCGCCTTGACTTTTTCTAGCAGGCCGGGAAATGAATGCGAAAGCCCAAAACGTAAAAAAAAAGAGAGACCACCTGGCTTGGCAAGGGGTTTGGGGGCTGGGCCCTCTGAAGATACATTTAAATTTTTGTGATCCGTAAAAAATGTCAAATTTGGGGGGACGGGGGCCCCTCCAGCTGAGTCGCCATTTCCCCCCGGGTTTAACTTGATAGCCCCAAAATCCCCGATTCCCCAAAGGGATAATTCCCTCCGCCGGGGAAAAAGGGCCCTTTGGGGAAAACACCATTTGAAAAGTCTTCATTTGGGGGTTTTTTCTGTTTTGAAAGGGCCGCCCCTGACCCCACGGAAGAGGCATTTCCCCCTCTAAGGGGAAAGGGTTCCGGGGTCAGGGCCCGACCAAACAGGGCGAGGAGAAGGCCCGTCTTTTAAAAAAATAAACGCCTCTTACCTCCGGAGGCCCAACATCTCGGGTTTTATATTTTCCCCCGGGGAGGGGCCCCGATGGGAGCCACCCCTTGTCGAAACGGGGAAAGAAATTTTTCGTTTAAAGTTTTTCCCAAGCCCAGGATGCGCAGTACCCCAAATGCCGACAGGACGGGCCATTGCAAACCACAGGATTTTTGCGGGTCCAAACCCGCAGACCCTTAGCCGAGACAAAATACCCCAGGGAAAAAGGGAGGGTGGTCTAGTGGAATAAAAATTTTTCCAGCTTGGGGTACAGTCGGTTGTTGCCAGACGTTCAGAACCTGGCACCTTGTGTCCGATGGGCCCTGGAGATCAGGGGGGAAAATAGGATTCATCCAAATACACTATGACAAAAAGGTTACAATAGACCCGGAAGACATCATTGACGAATTCTTGAAATACAGCTTTAGCGTTGCATAGCCCAAAGGGCATCACGATATATTTGAAATGTCCATCTCGGGTATTAAAAGCTGTTTTCCACTCGTCCCCTTCTCGAATTCTGATGGGGTTATAGGCTCCTCACAGGTCCAATTTAGAGAACACCTTAGCCCCTTGAGGCGGTCAAAAATCTCCGAGATCAGTGGGAGAGGGTTAGCGGTTTTTCCACTGTGATTTTATTTAGACTCTGTAGTCAAACACGGCCCGGGGGAACCATCTTTTTTTCTGCATGAAGAAAAACCTGGCTCCGGCTGGGGAAGAGGATTTGCGGATAAACCCTTTCTGCAAATTCTCTTGTATATAGGCTGACATGGCCTGAGTCTCCGGCACGGACAGTGGATAGACCCATCCTCGAGGGGGACTCGTCCCAGGGAGGAGGTCCAATTTGGGCAGTCTTTAAGGCCGATGTGGCGGCAGCGTCTCGGCCTGCTTCTCGGAGAATACGTCCCCAAAGTCCTGGTACTCTACTGGCAGGCCTGGCAGAGGCTTGGCGGGCGACTGTGGAGAAGTAATAGGCACTGGGTGTGGTGCCTCCAAACAGAGGTTCTGGCATTCCAGTCCCCAACGCAGGACCTCCCCTTGTCTTCCAGTCAGCGTGGGGGCGTGACGTTGCAGCCAGGGAAGCCCCAAAAAAATCGCAGAGGAAGCACGAGGCAGAACGTGGAACATGATCTTCTCCTTATGTAGAGCCCCTACACGGAGGGTCACCGGCCGGGTTATGTACTGGATGGGTCACTAAGGAGATCCCCACTAACCGAAGAAATAAGCAGAGGCTTTTCCAGATGGACTACTGGCAAGTGGTATTGGGTTACCAAGGAGGCATGAATGAAGTTCCCGGTTGACCCGGAGTCTAGGAAGGCAGAAATCCGGAACGATAGACCAACATCAGACGTCACTTCCACTGGCATCATTAAACGTGGAGAGAAGGAAACAGCACCTAGGGACGCCTCTCCTACGGCACCTTGGTGAGAGCGTTTCCCGAACACTGGGGACGTAGCGGACAGTTTTCTGCGGAAAGGGTCCGGCTGGCGCTAGAGAGACATAGGTTCTCTGCCCGACGGCGGGTCAGCTCCTGATTCAGAGTCGATAAACGTAGGCAGAGGTCAGAACACATGGCAAGACGGTAAATACTCAGGAACGCTTTCTCTAGGGCACGGAGGCAACAAAGATCCAGCAGGGAAGGGACGTGGATCCATAAACTATATAGGGTCAGGGCCCGGCAATTAACCAATTACCGGCGCACTGGCCCTGTAAATTTACATGAACAAGCGCACGATAGGGGGCGCGCACGCGCATTCAGGCCGACAGGGGAAGAGAGCAGGACAGGAGCGTGGTCAGGTGAGTGGATGGGACGGGTCTAACTGCGGCCAGTAGCACGGCCAGCGGTGCCACTCGTCCCCGCCGGGCGCCCGCAGAGAGGGACACGGGTGCGCCCGTGACCCGTGGACTGGGACCAAGCTCCACCCGTTACAATTTGAAGACATTGTTACCACATAAACCCTTAATAACATACTGTAGGGGCCGGAGTCTCAAGGATAGACTGGTACAGAACCATTATACAGGCACAGTAAAGGAAGGATGGTAGCTTACAAGGAAACCACTTAGTTGTTACCGATGCTGCTCCTGTAGTTTCTGTAAATATATACTTAATTGTAAGGAGTTCAGAAGTGTGTCAACAGGGGAAAAATATCCAATTAGAGAATTTATCAACTGTCAGGAAGACGCATCGACAATTTCAAAGATGTGTGGGTCACCATGTGGAGGATATCAGGGGAGAAATTGATAACCCAATTTCACAACATATGAGGGAAAAGCATCCAGGGGCAGAGGATTCGCTGCATTTTATTGGGATTGACCTGGTAACCCCTTCATTATGCAGGGGTGACTGGGATAGATTAATTCTACAGAAAGCGTGCCAATGGATCTTTTTAATCAATTGTGTATATCCACTTGGCCTTAATGACAATTTGATATATATGTGTTTCTTATTTAGAACCTTGTTTCCTGCCGCTGGCTAACTTATTTTTTCCTCATAAATTTAGGTCTGGGTTACTGGGAGACATCAGGTTGTTTTTCTTGCCATATAATTTTTGAGTATTTTATCCGTTCATGGTTCCTCCCCTCTTTTTAGGTTACACGCTATGTTAATTCTGTCGCTTTGATGGAGATATTTCCTTCCTTTCTCCATTGGCTCATAAAATTCCCCTTTTTGTTCCAGTAAATGTAGTCTTTCCCATATTCGGCTTTTGTTATTACTTAAATCTATGTCCTTATTTTTGTGATATACTATAGAGAGGTTAATGGTTTTCTTAAGGTTAAGACTTTTGGGAACTTCTCTTTTAAGTCCGTGTAGCCGCAATGAGGACGGCAAGATGCAAGGAGCCACGGTAAGCTGGACTGAAGTTCAATCTTCTAAAATGAAGGTTAGGACAGTGTGAGCATTTGTTTTACATGCATAATCGGTTTGATTTTTGATCTGCCTTTGAGTGGCATATTTAATTATGATTTAGGTTGGGAGTAACTAGGGATCTAATCCAGGATTGGGGCTTTCTTTGGAATGGGCGTTTCTTGCGCCTGTACATAAGAGTCTTTGACTTATTTCTTGGAGGGTCACTCTCAGAAGGGCACAATTCCCTTTTGGCACACCAGTCTTCTACCCCACTTTATTGGTATTTTTATCCTATTTGTTTATTTGTTTGCTACCCACTGAAGATATCAGCTCCTGCTGTCTGAAATGCATCTGTTTTAAGATTTATAATCTATATAAGTCTAGTGATTGTTTATAGGGTATAAATTTTAGGGTGGCGGAATGTCTTTTCAGGGCGTAAGTCCCGATAAGGGTGATGATAGGACATCCGTTGTCTTAGGACTTTTGTTTATAACTTATTTTTTTAATTTTTTTTTTTTTTTAAAA